>CAJPEV010000230.1:0-30680 GCA_905338385.1 Darwinula stevensoni | reverse complement strand
AACCCCCCCCCCCCCCCCCCCCCCCCCCCCCCCTACCTTCTCACAGTTTTGACTCGCTTCCGTTCAAACCTTATTCATTGATAAACTGGAATGCCTGAAATGGGTGAATTTCGGAAAGCAAATATCCCTATTGCAAGACCCTACCACTGTTATTACTACAAAAAAATGTTCGGCAGATTTCCTTTCTTCCTTTAAAAAAATATCACCTGGAAGTCGGGACGACCGAGGAAGGCGCCCTGGATAACTTGTGCTCCAGAGTGAACTGCGTCTTGATCCCAAACTCCGCAGGAGGAAACCTGACCAGGAGGAGATCCTTGTGTCTCCTCCCCCGCAGGAACTCCACGTTGCTCGGCAAGGAGACGAAATGGTGCGAGTAGCTGAGGGGCTGGCGAATGCAGGCTGCGTCCGTTGCGATGCAGCGGGTGTGGCGTCGCTTGCATCTGCGGGACGAGTCGCGCGGTTCAACGGGTACTCTGAATCCCAACGACTTAGTACTTTTTTTTTGCAAGGTGAGCTTCGAGAGTCATGCGATGAATTCGTACGTGTTGGCAGCAAATACAGGGTGAAGAGATTTTCATTGTCTGGGATTCATCGTTATATCATGGAGAAGTTTTGGTTGAGCCCCGAAGACTACCTGGAGATGAGCTGATGAATGCAAATAAATTCCTTCGCGTGACCCTTACTTACGCCAGTCTTAAGAAAACTATAAGACAGCAATGTGTAGCAATGAAAAACCGACGAAAAGTAAAATTCATCCAATACGCCCAGGATGAGATTTCGAAGCGTCGATCTGCCTTTGTAACTGTTCTATTCTCTGAATGCTTTCAGAGAATACCATTCGAATGGCATTCTCGAAAGATCGTAGAAGAAATCTACTCGAATCGTTCAGACAGCACCGAGAGATAGACAGTTCCAGAGGAAAGAGCCTCACTTCCTGGTCTGGAAATCCAGTTCGTAACCGGAGGGGCAGGTGACGCCGACGCACCGGTGCTCTCCACCCACATTCACGCAGACACCCGAGGTCCCGCGGCACGGATCGTCTACGCACTCGTCCACGTCTGCTCCACCCACCCAAACCAACCATACGCAACCCAATAAATAACCGTTCCGATACGAATAAAATTTTCAATATGAGAAAGAGAGAGATGACCTCTGCAGTGCCTGCCATCCGCTTCCATCTGGTACCCTTCGGGACACGAGCACGAGTAGCCGCCAGGCTCGTTCAGGCAAATCCCGGCACAGGGACGATCTTTGATTCGTCCCGAACATTCGTCAATGTCGTTGCAAGACCTGCAAAAAGCGATAAAAAGGTAAAGTAACAAGGACCCGAAGGAAGACGACCGTCAGCCGTGAATAACCAGAGACCTGCTATCGTTGCTCAACACGTATCCCATCTGACACGCACAATGGAACGACCCCCAGGTGTTGACACAGATGTGACGACATATCTCTGACGTCCCCTCGCACTCGTCCGCATCTTCAACACCCAACGTCCCCTTTCGACATCTCCTCACACGACCACCAACGAGCAAAAGTCCACTCACCGAAACAGGAGAGCTGATCCGGCGAATTGACGAAACCGACCCCGCACGAACACCTATACGACCCCAGCACGTTGACGCAAGCGGAGTCGATCCCTGAACACACCTGTCCCCGACGCAGACTGCACTCGTCCACATCCCTGCAGCTCCGTCTCTTCTCGTCCTTCTCGTCCAGGACGTACCCGACCGGACAATCGCACGTGAACCCCCCGACCTGGTTCCGACACGTCTGCTCCATCGCGCAGTCGTGGAGCATTTCGGCGCACTCGTCCACGTCTGGGAATAAGCGAGATACGTTTCAGAAGGCTTTCCTGGATTTCCTGGAGTTCTAGATCTAGATGAGACGCTTAGACAGGGAGTCGATGAAGGATTTCGATACTTAACGAGGAATCCGGTTCGGACAGATGTTTCATCACCGCAGACTTCTAAGAGAATGCATGAATATAGATTCAATCATAAGAATACTTTTAATACATGAGATTTTCCAGGGGAAAATTCCTCTCGATAAGAATGCAATCTACAACAGATCAGAGGAAACGCAATGCAATATCCTTAATTCCTTGACATTTTCTATGCGACTGTTCACCATCCCTCCTTTTATGGGGGTGAACAGACTCGAAAGATTTTGAGGGTGGTGCTCGTTTGCGTACCGATACAGGAGCCTTCAGATCCGGTCCGGTAGCCCGAAGGGCAGGATGGAGGTGGGGGGGTCGGAAGAGGTTCGCAATCGCCGGTTCGCTCGTTCGTCTCTTCTCCGGGGGAGCAGGACTTGATGCATCTGAAGCTTCCCTGCGTGTTCTCGCACTCCCAGTCCGGGCCCAGTTCCTTGCACTTCGACGTCCCCAGTTCGCATTCGTCGTCGTCTAGAGATCGTGGGGTCGTCATCACTCGCTCCCAAGATGCATCGTCTCAGAGAAATGTATTACCTTCGCAGAGTCCATTGTGCGCATTGAGAGTGTAGCCGGTGCCACAGCTAGTTATCCGGATGCACGTGAAGGAGCCGATCGTGTTATCGCAGCGCTGTGTTGTCAGGCAGTTGTGCACGCCCAGCTGACACTCGTTCACGTCTGCAAGCACGAGAAATAACGTACATCTTCCTTTCCATTTCCTCTACCCCGTTACATAATAGCAGATACCTTGACAGTTCTTTGTCCGGGAGGTGAACTGGAATCCAAAGGGACAGTCGCACCGATATCCCCCCGCAAGATTGATGCAGGAGGAATTCCCCCCCTTACACGGATCCTTTCCTAAGCACTCGTTCACGTCTAAGAGAAGGAGTTATCCCCTCATTTCACGAAACTCCACACCTCAAGCAACCCCACGAACCCACGAACCTCGACACTTCCTGGTGACTGGGTCGTAGAGGAATCCCTTCGGGCATCTCGGCTGGTGTCCTCTGCCTTCTATAGTGCTTTCCCCGTCGGCGGCGTAGGATTGGCAGCGATAGCTTCCATCCATGTTGACGCACTCCTCCTTTTCGGGGCAGGGATCCGTCCCTTCCGCGCATTCGTCCACGTCTAATCCGCGTCGGAAGAGAAGTGATACTCTGACGCGCGAAAAGGCAAAGTCCGATGTAGGATCGTCCCTATCTTACGAGCAATAGTTTCTATTCCCGGGTCACTCCACTTAGTCGAATGCGTGCAAGTGTCCACTGCAATATCCAGGGCCACCCAGAAGGAGGGGAGGGGGCATCGGGGACAAAATGCCCCAGGCCTCCCGTATCAAGGGGCCCCAAGGGGGCCTCCAAAGGGCCTCAAGGGGCCTACAGTTTAGTTTTGCCCCGGGGCCCCTGGAAACCTCAGGACGGCCCTGGCAATATCTCGCGTCAACTAATGTAGATGCAACGAAATTCTCATAGAAAATATATTTGCACCCCTGGTTGAACACTCGCATTAAAAAAATATCCTCCATGTAACGAACGGATGAATATAAAACATCGTAATTAATCGAACGGTCTGAGTG
This sequence comes from Darwinula stevensoni, assembly GCA_905338385.1. NCBI lineage: Eukaryota > Metazoa > Arthropoda > Ostracoda > Podocopida > Darwinulidae > Darwinula > Darwinula stevensoni. The sequence continues at coordinate 27,177 of CAJPEV010000230.1, read as the reverse complement.
GAACGGTGCCCTCTCTACCATCCACAAATAGAGTAAATTTTTTGTTGAATTTGATAATTTATCAAGTTGACGGTCGAATGCGTGGTATGATACACTATTTGAAAACGGCATATCATAGAAATGAAATCTCTCCAATAACGTTTCAAGAAAGTACTGAAGAAGACATCCAAAGCTTTTCGCGATTCTTCCAATAAACTTGCATTAAAAATGAAATATAATGTTTAAAAATTGCTACTAAATGGTTGCTATTCTAGCATTCACGCAGATTAGATTTTGTTTTTTATCCTTGTATTGTTTTTTTTTTTCGCCACAAAAAAAAACCTTAGAACGTAAACCTTAGGAATAAAAATACAAAAAATAATAAAGGAAGGGTGTCTGAAATTGATTTGCTGGTGCATTGGGAAAAAAGGAAGCATTATTTTTAGGGATGCACCGATCCAGGATTAGCCGATACCGATACCGATCTCGGTGTTTTGGTATCGGCCGATCCGATACCGATACAGACAGCTCCCAGTGGCTGTCAGAAGTGAAACCACAATACAGGACCAGACCTTTGTAGGCCTTATGCTACCTTTGGCATGGAAGGGAAGAAATGAAAAATCCTCGGACATTAATGACCCATCATTCAAAATTCCTGTCATTTATTTAGCTCTGGAGACATTTACGTCGGCCAAATAAATTAACTTCTTCAGTAAAGGCCAAAACTTCACCCGCCATTCACTGGGCCAGCCGAGAATACGTCGGACGTAGGTACTACGAACAAAGGACGATCAGTGCGAAGAGGAGTAGGAGTAGGAACTACGTCTCATGTCCTTAAGGGATTAAGGAGTTGATGCAACTACAACCGGGATCGGTGCTCGAGGGGAGAGCCGGAGGCCGGATGGACGTGAGCACAAAGTGCGCCTGCGCAAACCAGTCAGCGCAGGAAGGCAGGAGACTGGACGGAATGGGGGAAAGTCAAGGAATAGTGAATGACTCTGGCCCATTCTATTTGTACAATGCCCTTCTCAAGTCTCTCGCATTTCACTTTAACCATGCGCAAACTCATTGACTATCAGTTGGGGATTAACAAGAACTATGACGGACTTAAGGAACCGTATGCCATTACGAGTGGGGTTTTTTTCTTGAGACGTTCCCAAAATTTACGCGCTGCGCATTAAGTATGGCGCGCGGCAAGGGAGAATCGGATCGGATCGGCCATATAGGTATCGGTCGATACCGATCCTGGCCGATCCACTGAATATCGGCCGATACCGATACTTTGGATCGGTATCGGTGCATTCCTAATTATTTTGCATATTGTATGGAGAGAATTTGCGGTTAGTAGCTAGAATATCTCTCAACATCGGCCTCGATGGAAGCTTTTGTGTCCTTAAATCTGTTGATTCTCTACCATCTTCATTGTGGGCAGTGCCGCGGAAACGAAAAATCATTCCATGTTTCAATGTAGTTCCCGGCAATTTTCCCATTGGAATCATTTGATTAAATATTCCCTACTCACTATTCAACTCCCAAAATGTTTATAGCCTATTCCATAATTTCATTCCAAATCACAACGAATCTAGATCATTCCATTCGTAAATTCAGTTACATGAAACTTCTCTCAAAGCAGGAAAAAACTATTCAGGATGTAAATTTGATCCTCAACCCATTGAAGAGAGTCCCGTATTTGTATTGCCGCCTTCCAAGCCGAACAGTATTCCAAAGATTTAATTCGCGACCGAGAAATGAAGCAATCGATCCCGGAAGAATGTTCCTCTACGACGTCACTCCGATGAAATCCCCGAAAGAACTCACCGACACAGGAAGTAGCGGACTCATTGGTGGCGGCAGGGGAAGGCCGATACCCGGGGAGGCATAGGACCTTGCATGCGTATCCGCCGTACGTGTTCGCGCATTCCGTGCGTTCAGTGGGGCAGTTGTGAATCCCGTCCGCGCACTCGTCGATGTCTAAACGACCCAAATTGACCTTGAAGCAGTGGCGGCTCGTGATATGCAGCAGCAGTGGATCGTCAATGGAGGCAGGGTAGGCCCAGGCCTACCCTACCTCCATTAAGATCCACTACTGCTGAATATCACGAGCCGCCACTGCCTTGAACTATGGAACCTAGGCTCCGGTGACCGCGTGGTTAAACAAGAGACCGACCGAGACACAGCCGGGTCTTGGGCTGGAGTCTGAAGCCGGGCTCGCAGGCGACGCGGGCCTGGCATCGGAAGCTCCCGGGCGTGTTCACGCATTCCTCCACGACGCTGCATGCTCCTTCCAAGCATTCGTCCACGTCTGCACGGGAGAATAAAGGGAATTCCTATAACGGATAACTCCTTGCAATTTCACACCATGTATAGATCTCAACGCGAGGTGGTTTTTTCCACGCTACGTATGGTAAATGCTCATCGAGTCTTAACAACTTGCGCTATTGGAGGAAAGGAATTGGAAATTGTGGGAACGTGGAAAATACGGTAATCTTAATCGATAATCTTCTTGCATCTCCTGAATGGAAATGACGGATACATATGGGAATTACACAGTCACATATTTGGAAATATTTATTTGACGAAACGAATGGCTCGACTTCACTGACAGTTGATTTTTCTACTCATATATAAAGCAAAAGCAGGAAACGGGTCGGATGGCAAATACGATGCCAAACGGGAGGGGGGAGGGAAGGCAAGGTCGAAGGGGAAAGCAAGGTCGACTTGTCCTGCTGGAGGCCTGACTTCCAAGTTATATAAAGCTACATGTACATAATTGCACAACACCCACTCCCTGCCGAGGATCGCTTGCCTCCTGAATTTGTCAGCCAACGACTTCTTATCATGTGAGTTTTAGCACGCGAGTGAACCCCATGTAGGGTAAAATACCCAGTGATAGCCCACAGCACATAAAAATTTCAACAACTAAGCTTCCATAGCACGTATACCCCTGTGGTGACATGGGCTAGCAACATGCAAGCATATACACACTTCAGAGGTGTTCATGCTACAAATGACTAGATTTTGGAAATTTCCTGCATCGTGGTCCATCACTGAGTACACGCTCTTAAGAGGCCCATCATTAAGTATTTCACCCTACTCTTTATTACTTCGTCAGGAAATGTATTGAGTGGATTTGAAAATCCTTTTTGTTACTACGCACCTTCCCCATTAGGATTGCCACCTGTTCATAATTAGTATGGACAGTACATGTTTCAGACGCAATGTCCATACTGCGAACTGGACCTAATATGGAAACTGCTTTTCCCATATTTTGAACTTAAGGTTATTTTTACGCAATAAAGCTTAATAGTAGCTAATATCGTTACTTTCCGTAGGTCAAAAGCAGTAGGCCACATTCATAGTATCGATTGGCGCCTTGGCTTAAGGTGGCTGTTGGTACATTTCGAATATTCGTCCATATTTGTTAAATTCAAAGGTGGCAACCCTAATCCCCATGGAGAGACAGGAGGGGTGTTGCCAAGTCGCAATACTATCCATACGTGTGGAGACAAGGAGAACCAAGCCGCAGCATTAGTCCTCTTAGAACAGGACAACGATGGTCCTATCGTCTCGGAAGGAACACGAGACCTGAGATGCCTCACTAACGCCTCCGTTTTGGAGTGCTAGGAGAACTGAACCTTGGCAGAGTCACCGTCTATGCAAATCCCGGTGGACCAATCTGTGGATGCAGGTCGCGGAGATGTCGCAGCTTTTGGGGTGTATCTGTCGTATCCTGATTCCAAATCACCCCAGGAAAGGCGACGTGAGAAAATGTTAACTCGTCCGAACCTAAGGTCACTCACTCGATCCGTTTCCAAATTTTCTCCCAAGTCTTGCATGGGGCCCCTTAACGTGTGATTCTTTCCGCCCAATATGATGAAGTCGTTCTATTTATTTTAATGGGAAAAAGTTGTGAAACGGTGTAGTTGTCCGATAGCAAATGCTGTTTTTAAGGAGGAAAAGTGTATTCTTGCATTACAATCAAGAAGGCCTACCTCAGATTTGGATATGCCTTTGCAGGAGACTTTTAAATCCAATTGACGGTGCTCAACATCCAGAGGTGAGTAAAATTTCACCATCTTACCAGCTTATAATAACCAGTGAACTCAATGAAGAGATTTTATAAATAAATGTCAATTTAGAAATACAGGGTGGCGCACTTAAAAGTAGCCCGTACCCGTGCTCAGCAATGTCTGGATGTGGGGGGAGGGCACTTCCAGCATCTCCTATAGGTGAGTGATACGAGCTACTTTTAAGTGCGCCACCCTGTACATACTACCAATCATTCCTAAATACATCAGTAAACGATGTGTTCCGGAAGTCCAAATTTAAACATTTGAAGCGTGTAAAAGCTCTACAGAGCAGAAAAGCTAAAAGTCTCCTTACCCTGACATCGCAGTCGCGACGCGTTGAATTCGTACCCGACTGGGCAAATGGACGCAGCCCGTTCACACGTGAAGGATCCGTCAGTATTCACGCACTTCTCCCCCAGGAGGTGAGAGCAGTTGTGCATCTCTCTCCGACATTCGTCTATGTCTACCTACGCGATCGACAACCTCAGCAACACATATCTTTTCACACGACCGCCGTCTCACATTCACAAATCACCTCTCCACAAAGACATAGGGAGTCGTACCTACACAGATCTTCAGTTGGGGATGGATCCGGAATCCAGGCAAGCACCTGAGGCCGCACTCGTACCCTCCCAGGGTATTCCGACAGACCTCACCCGCCTCGCAAACATCACCTCTTTCTCTACACTCATCCACATCTGCACAAATCCCACACTCATCAATGACGAACGAACGAGACGAGACATTACTTCAGGAACTTCGCAAAAGATAAGTATAAATAACTCCGAAAATTATTTTAACATAAAAAACTATACACAGGGGTGTCTCAGAATAGATTAAACATGGGTCCTTCCGTTTAGCCTATGGTCTTGAAATTCATAGTCCTTTATAGACCTAGGTCGGAACAGTCCGGATAGGAAACCCGGTTCAGTAAATTTTGGGGTACTCTGTATGTTTAGGAAATTCAAAGCACCTCGACAGTTTTCCCTGGCGTAATCCCAAGAATATCCAGCAGGGCATTGAGTGACTCCCCTCGGTAGACACGTGAAGGACCCTTCCATGTTCAAGCAGGATTCCCTTTCCCGGTCGCAGTCGTCCGACCCCGCCTCGCACTCGTCCACGTCTTCACCGACGGGGAAAAACCACATGAATTACCGACTCGGAAACCCAAGATCAATACGACACTCAAGCATGAAGTTATTATCGTCACCACTACTTTGATTCGCCCGGACACACCAGGCCTGCCTTTGAGAGCGAGTCCCTTCGAGTCTCAATCCCAACTATCTCTCCAATCTGGATTTACGAAAGCCTCGCCAGCAAGTCGCGCTCTGATTGGTTGAAAACTCAAACCCAAGAGCCTATCGAAGCCCAGGAGGTTGCCAGATATCCAAATCTGTTTCACAATTTTTTTCAAATGAGAGGTTGATCAGGAGAAACCCTTAATTCGAAGGTATGTCCACAGCGCTTTCGACGATGCATACATTTGTAACGAGAATCAATTACCATCGATGACATTTAACTACAGTATACAGCCTAATGAAATTGAAGCATGGAATTCGGTCGGGCGTCTCTGCACTACGTGATGGGAATAGGCCTTACCAAGACAGGAAGAATCGAGAGAGGATTCCACGTATCCCTCGGGGCACCCTTCAGGCAAGACACACGAGAAACTCCCAATTGTGTTCCGACACTGAAAACCAGACTTGCAGGGGAGCTGGCCAGACCTCGTTTCGCACTCGTTCACATCTGGGATAAAATTCCATATTTTACTACTTGTAATTATTCCTCTCTTTAGCTTCAATTCCTGCTACAAATTTTGTATCTCACCTTCACAAGTCCTGGAATTAAGATCGAAGGCAAAACCGGCAGGACACTCCAGCCTCTGTCCAGCTGCATCAAAATATTAGACTCATTAGCCGGAGATGGTAAACATTATATTTATTATTATCCATATCCCGCACAGTAATTTCAAAGTATTTCGCATTAAGAAAAAATTCGCGCCTAAAAGACCAGATCAGAGTTTCAAAGCCTTACAAGGTTCAAAGAAACGCAAGGATCCCTCAAGGAAAAGGAAATGGGTCATTCCACGCCAAATCGACCAGCGAGTAAGCTCGACCATCTCGGATTTTCACAAAAATCGGCATACACGTAGAGGAATCGATTTAAAGAGACCAATCTCAGCAAATATATTATCTCTCCCACAGATCTCCAGATACATGCATTTTAATGAGACATAATTTTCGCCCCCAGCGTCCATACGGACTGGAATTGTGAAACTGTTTCTGCAATAACTTCCCCTCTAGTTAAGACAAAGCTTCATTCTGGTGTCATTTTAATCGTGAGATTGCCGTCTTTAAAACGACACCAGAAATTATTCTCCTAAACTGAAACAATAAGCTTCATTGATCAAACAGTTTGATCAAATTCAGTGGCCAATATCGACACTTGCCACCTCGTGAATTCGTTGTTTCAATATTTCATTGATGATATAAAACTAGAGATTGGCACTCAATGGATTGACGAGATATGAATATTTTTGTGCTCCAATAGGGCCAAAATTTCCACTTGTTGGAACACTTTGACAGACTTTAATGACCGACACCTGCACTTTCCATTCCATGAATCCGGACTTCTAATACATCATTTAAAAAAAAGTGCCTGCTACCCCCTTTCTAACGATACAAAATTCAAGGTTGGCACTCAATGGGTTCATGAGATATCACCGTTTGTAAGGTGTGTATCCAAAATTCCACTTGAACACAAACATCCGTTTCCCCCATGAGAATTCCACAATGTATGCACACACGCTACATTACGCTCAATTACATATTAGAGTGTGTGCACACACTCTAATATGTAATTGAGCATGTTAACCCAGTAATAACAAAAAAGCGACTTAGAACGCAGCCAGCCGAGACTCACGGTTTCGGATGTCATTGGAGGGAATCCGAGGCTCCAAGGCGTCCCGCGGAGCGACGGAACTGCCATCTGGACGGAAGCACGAGTAACTGCCCTGGGTGTTCATGCACGCCTGGCCCAGGCCTCCGCACACGTCCACGCCGACCACGCACTCGTCCACGTCTATCGAAGGTATTGTCTTTTCGCATTCCACATACTCCAGAAATTTCAACCCCGGAAGTACGAAATTGATTTAGAGAGAGAATTGAGCTCGAGTGAGGGACGATTAATCCAATTTGCTTGAAATGGCAGGGAAGTTAAATTGCCTGTTTTTCTATTGCAGTATGTGTTCCAATCAAGTCAGAAAGCAATATGAAAATAAATGTTTCGAGATGAGATGCGGACATCAACCGAGCTCGAAGGGTTAAAAACAATGCAGCAGCTCGTTGTCGTGAAAGTGTTCGGGAAACCAGGACAAATTTAACACCGCAGGGCAGATACCGAACGGCTCCAGATACCTTGGCACGAGATGCCGTCGTCCGCAAGCTGGTAGCCGGGATTGCAGAGACATCGAATCCCCGAATTCGGACCATCCTGGCAGATCTGCTCGCACGGATTCTCCCTCTCGCACCTGCACAGGTCATCCGCATGTTGATCAGAGGGATCAGGTCCGCAATGGGCTCCTCGGAAAGGGGGCTTACCCGGCAGAAGGGTCTTCCGGGTAGCAGGTCTTCTCGTCGTGTCCCAACCGGTGACCCAAAGGACAATCACATCGGTAGGAATCCACCCCGATCGGGATGCACAGGTGCGAGCACAGCCTCCCCAGAAACTTCACGCACAGGTTCCCCTTATCTACACCCGTCAAAAAGCCCATACGAAAACAGCAACAACAGCAAAAAACTTTGAAAAAAAACTCACTACCGACACCTACCCACAGAACTGGAGAGATTGACTTGCACCGGCGACGATGTGGTCGAATGCATGTTCGGATGATGCAAACAGCATGCAGCAAACGCCTCATCCCACGGCCTCCTGAACCGAGAATTCGTCGAAGTGCATCCAACTCCGAGACGAGACGACATCCTCCCCAACTGGCATCCCTCGCAGCAATCCTACACACCAACCCAACTCATCAACTCATCATCCATTTATCCTCCACCTGTCCACCACCATGAACCCAATCATCCACTCGCCTTGAGAGTAGTGGACTTAGTGGAGTCCCCCTTCGGACACGGCTTGGAGGCCAGCGCCCGATCGACCCCCCTCTGGCACTGCGCCTCCCCCAACGCCCTGACGCAGCATGTCTCCACCACCAGCAGACACATCTCCTGCTCCTCCTGAGGGAACTCCGAGGTCTCGTTCGGCTTCCGTTCCTTGCATCCTTTCCCCGACTTCACGATCTTCCCCAATTCCATCCCCATTCCGCAGCACCGATCGAACAGGGGATTTGGGTTCGTCTCTCCTGAAAAGAAACGGGGCGTCGTGACACTGCGACGACTGATTTGTCGACTCGTGCACCTGACACCGTACAATCTGCGCAACTCTATGCAAAACGAATGCAGGACAAGAAAAACTGTGAATTTCATTGCCAAACATTTAACCTCCTCCATGATCAACCGCAGGATTCACGACTCCGACTTCACCAAGTCCCAGAAGAACGATCATCGTAGATGAGTCATCACACGTCCCTTCGGACACGACCCCCCGAAACTCACCATCGACAATGGCGATAAGAAGAAAAACCAGCAGGAGATCCATGCCGAATCTGCACTTAGGCGAGAAACTCATCCTCCAAATCAATTTCCTTCCTCTTCCCCAGCCAAAACCACACGGATGGATGTCGTCATCCACTCCCTCCCGCCTCCATCCAACCCCCCCACCCCCGCCACACACACACACACACACACACACACACAAACAGTTCCTCTTCCCAGGAGAAACCCTGCACGTATCTGCACTTCGTTCTCCTCTGACAAGCCTCCATGCCCCTGTGGCCTTCCGACGGAAGGCTGTGGTCCCCCCTCCCCTTCCCCACGGATCTGGCGACGCCTCACACATGCATCGATCCCGACTAACGCGAGAGGATCAAATACAGACGCTAGTTATCGGGTCTACACAAATGTCTTCACACGGTAATTCCCGATTCCAAAGGCACGACGTCACACACAAAATCAGAACTTAGCGTACTGAGAACAAAAAATTCAGTGACATGGGCCTCCACCCTAATTGACGGCCGTGCACGTAGTGAAGGCCCGTCTTTGGAATGGGTATGGGTGTCCACGGATGGCAGATACTCTTATCAACTCACACGGGCAATGCGATGTACACTTAGAAAAGAGTGAGCGATTTCCGAGAAAGGGAGCGAAACGGGTGTGGACCTCAGGGGGTGGCCAGCAGATATGAGGGGGAGGAGTCACCTCCTCCCCTCCACCTCCCACCTCCAAGAGACTGTCCCTACCTGGGGAGGAACATCTTCGACGCCCCAGAGACTGAGAACTGAGTCAGTTCTGTTCAGTGGTTCCGTGCATATACGTGTGGATATCCTTTTCTCTGTCACCCGGGTGAACCCTTCTATTTCTGGTCAGTTATCTTTGTCTTGTCAATATACTCTTGTTCCTGTGGTCGAACCATCTCGTATTTCATTACGGAACTCACCGGTACTACCATCATAATTGGAGCCAGATTGTAAGCAGTGGTGTAGTCAGGTTTTCGTCAATGGGGGTGTTAAGCGGAACGTTGGGGGGGCTAACTTCTCATCGTCGGGGTGGGGCGGACGCATTCCGACCAGAGTTGGGGGGCTTGAACCAAACTTGGGGGGCTGAAGCCCCCCCCGCTACGCCACTGATTGTAAGTAACAGCACCCACATACAATCAGGAACGCCCACACTGGAGTTAGCAATTTTACTCCCTAAAAACGAGGAAGAACAATCGATAACTACTCCTTTATATGAGCAGAATCAATAACTTTTTTTAAGAGCGCGAAACGAAGGAGAAAGAGTACTTTTCAAATTAGTAGAAAAAGTTCGTGGTTATTCTCAGGAAAGAGAGATGTGAGCGGCAATACTTCCCTGATTTTAGGGAGTAAAATCGCAAACTCCAGTTTCGCTCCCTTTCTAGGAAATCGCTCTCTTTTCTAAGAGTGTAGGATATCAGATCGTAGCGCGAGAAATGCCATTTCCTCATTCGTAGTTCATTTCTGAGCTCCAAGTCACGTTCATCCACTCAGATCGGCAGAGTATGGGGAATTACCCTTAGATTTCGCAAAATTACACTCCTCCATCGAGCTGATATAGAGAGCTGTTAACCGCGGTATTAACACCTGAGTCTACTCATTTCATAACCTTCTGCCAATCAGATTCCATGGCTTTTGCCGCGGTTTTTCCAGACACTGGTGACATCTACGTACACTAGATGCAGATAGCATATATTCACACCCTTTGTCCTTCGTGGGAATTGTGAAAGAAACATCTTCCATCTCAAGTGGAAAACTGAAATGTATTCTTGGAAAAAAAAGAAAGAAACGGGAGGCAGTTGGTGACTGGTATATCATTTCCCGTCGCTTTAAACATAAAAACGGAAGTTTGGTGGCTAAAGCGACTTCAATTTTTCTCTGCCATGCATAAAAATCTCAACGACCGTAAGTTCCACCTGGTACAGGGACTAGATTAAAAGAATTTTTCGAAGAGCAAGAATAATTTTGTGTAACGCCAAATGCTGAAAAAAAATAATCACGAATAATAATTAAACCAGTCCTAATCGATATTATGCAGTACATACATAAAGTGAAACCCAATACCTGAATCACAGATCAAGAGCACGCGAATCGCACTCCCTTTAAAGATCCAACGAAATTGTCCCTGTTGTCAGTGGGCATATCGTCCAGAGTCGTGTCGCACCCGCAGCACAAAGGGAGAGAATGAGACGTTTCGCCGGAGCAGAGAATGCAGCGATCCTCCGGGTTCGAGGAGTCGGGTTTGAGCTTGCAGCCGATGCGGGTCACGGTGGGGACAGTGGAGGGAAAATTCACATTCAGACCCACGAGGAAGTCTTGGGTCAAGGCGTGGATGGAGTCGGGGAAGGAGAACGCGATGGGACGGGAGGGCAGCTGCAGCGCTTTGTGGCGACAAAAGAGGGCGGCTTCCTTGTCCGAGATGTCCTTCAGGGGCTGGAGGAAGTCGAGGCTCCAAAGACGAAGATGGAGGCGGGGGAGGGATGCGAGGGCGAGGCCGGTTCCGTGGGTCAGGGTTGTCAGCATGGTGCCGGCTAGCTTCTCTTGGGTCCGGGCAAGGAACACTTTTGGGGTGGAGAGTTGGTGGGCGATTCGGGCGAGGCAGAGGAGCTTCAGCTTCTCCAGCACGTAGGCTTTGGAGGTGGGGGATATGATGGATCGGAATATTGCCTGGAGGCGTTCTTCGCCTAGTCTTGCAGAGGATGCCACGTCGAGCCATTCTGCAGAGGATGCTGCCAGAGGGATTTTGGCTTTAAAGACGAAGCCGAGACTCGTGACCAGGGTCGGGAAGGCACGGGGCACTTCCCACATCCACGTCCTGTTCTCGTCTGCGTCCGCGAAAAGAAAGTCTTGATAGACGTGGACGACCGTGGCCTTCACGGGCAGGAGTCGCTCTGACTCGAAGACGCTCTCGCGGAGCAACTCCACCAGGGCCTGCGAGGCCGGCCCGCCCGAATCTCCCACCAGCGCCGTGTCCGTCGCCTGCAGCGCTTTCTCTTTCCCGAGCGCGGCGCGGAACTTGTGGGAGACGCCGAGGAGGAAGCAGGGTGGGCAGTAGGCGTCCTTCCCTCGCAGCATCACTTTCGGCTCGTTCGCTCCGCACTTGTGGCAAGTTCGGACGTCTCGACCGGGCGTTAGTCGTTCCACAGGCACGTCCTCCTCTCCGCCGCAGGAGCACATGTTTCGATCGCTGAAATATCAAACGTCGATGGCGTCACTGCGTCGATGAAATTTTTTTTGTGTATCGGATCTATCATGAGGCCTGGGGTTCAAACTTTGCCCACAGAGGAGTTCTTTGTCCTCGAAGTGGCCAGGGATACGCTCGACTCGACAGAAGCCAAATGCCAAGTCGGATGATAACATATGAATAACGGAATAATGTATGAATTTTATTCTGAAGCTAATTGATCAACATTCAAGAATATAATTGAATAACATTACAAAAATTAAAACTCGTAACAATTCATCACAGGGACGAAAAGGCTCAGGTAATGCATAGACGTAAGTGCCATAGGAGAAAGTATCAAAGATGCACAGAAAAACTGGCAAATAACCTAGACGACTCGATGGTATCACTTGTTGGTTGATGCTCCTCCATGGAAGAAGATCCTTGCACTCTTCAGGTTGAAGTCCAACAGCTGGAATTCCTGCAAATCAGCATCATATGCCTCAAAGGTCACCAAATTGGACTGCAATAAGGCAGGCATGAAAGTCAAGTATGTACCTTTTGAAACTGATCCAGCCTTTTGAGAGTGAGTTGCACAGTCTGCTGGAGCTTGTCATCATCTGAGTTTCCCAAGGGGGACACATTCTTGGGGACTGAAGTTCCCTTCCCCTTTGAGGCCTCCAGTCTCTCGGCTTCATATTTCTCCTGCACGGCTTGAAACCAGTGAAGGGAATCAAAGTCCTCATACTGGGCCAGGAGTCTCAAGATGTATGCAATGCCTGAAGGGAGAGAAATCCTTGTTCACATCCTCCAGAATCCTCCCATAGTTTTAATATCTGAAACATTCATACCCATGGCAAACCCATCATCAGTGAAAACAGCTCCATCCTTGTTCTTCTTGGCCATCTTCTCCTTTGTTGCCACAAAATATTCCACATAGTTCACCGTGAGGGCAGGCACAATCACATGAAAGTTTTTCAAGTGAGCATTCTTGGCATCTCGAAAAGCTGGAGCGAAAGCATCCACCAGGAGCTGCCAGAGAAATCTGAGCTCATCAAAAGCCCTCAGTACTCAAGGTACCAAAGTCCAGCAGGAAAGACAACAGACCTGGAAATACCGAGTTCCCTCGGAGAAATTACGTGAAATGTCATTGATGACATCATCCAACTGCTTTCTGGCTTCCTTACACTCTGCTGAGATTGAGGATTCATCTGGGAGGAGTTCTTGGAAGCTGATGATCCCTTCCAGGTCAGGAATGAAGCGTGCCGCCTTGCTGCAGCTGTTGAGGCCTCCTGACCGTATCAGGCGCACAAAGCCCATGGCATTCCCTTTGTAAGCAGAAGAATATTAATTGAAATATCTTCATAAGCAATGAAGCACACTGCATGGAAATGAGACTGCAAATACACACCAACGTGGGTAATGAGGAGTCGGAATTGATCCAGAAAACTGAGCCCATCAGGAGTCAATCCCAATTTACGGATCCCTCGGTGGAACTTCTCTGCCCGGTCAAATGGATACTTCCCATTCAAGGCTTCTTTGCTGTCTCGGAAGTACCTGAGATCTTTAAGCAGTCGTGACTTGATGTGATCATCAAAAAGGAACTGTGAGAATATGTAGAACTTCTTCCGTAGGAACTGATATGTGAAATTCACCTGCAGGGAGGAAAAATTAGGATCATTCTCATTTTCACTCAGCACAAAGACTATACATATGATCTGAGGACAAAGCAAGGCTCACAGTGGTGTTCATGATACCAGTACCATGTGTGCGGATTGAATTGGCCAAATGTCGAATGCTGATGGTATTCAGATGCTTGTTGTTGCTAGTGCGTTCCACAAACACCTGTGTGTTGAGGTTATACACATACTTGGACACAAAGACATGAATGTTCCTCACGATCTCCAGGATGTCCAAGCCCTGTTTCATAACCAGGGTATTATTCCATGAGCAACAAGAACAATGGATGAAAAATACTGAAGAATGTAGCCAGGGTTACCTGATCCAGCGTCTGACTTGGAAGATGAGCTTCAACTGTGAAGAGACCATACTTCCTCTGGGCGACACTACGCATCTCTCCATAAGTCTTCCAGTCATGCAGTGCAACTGTGGTGTGATTATAAAACACCTTGTCCAAGTAGTGCTCCACATGACCTGATGGATGCAATTCCCTGTTTAGTGAGCACTCTCCCTCATTGGAACTTAATTCTGAAGCTTGATACAAACCTTGAATGGATAGGAAATGATGGAAAAATCGAATGGGTCTGATCGCTAGAAGAATGCTTCGGTCCCTCATTCCAATATGGAATGGGTTCCGATCACCTATTGTCAGGTGACTGTGAGTCTCCAATCTCAAGTCTGTCTCAATGTCAGCACACAAAGGGTCAACAATCTGAAGGAAAACATGGAAAGTAAGAATTTACTCCATAAGACATGGGTGAGGAATGGTCACTACCAGAGACTCACATGTTCCATGAAAGATTTCACAATTTGCTTCTCAAAGGTTCTCAGTAGGAACTGTGGATCAGCTTGATGTCTCACAAGGGACAGCAACAAGGCTGAGTCTTCCAATGCATCAAACATACTCTGCAGTAAAGAAGGCAAGATGTTGGCAAAGACTGCTGAGAGAAATTTAAGTAATGCTGACTCACTTACATGAAGGAGGTGCACCTCCCCTGGATTCTCAAAGACATTGGTTAAATAGATGGGAAGGATGACTGAGCGATGCCAATAGAGGAAACTGCAGTCACATACTTCCTTAACATGCATGTTCAATGCAGAGATCATACACAGTGGCTGCAGAGTGGACTTCAGGTTCTCCATCTCCTCCTCTCGAAATGTTCTTCCTGGAAGAGAAGGCAATGATTCCAACAAAAAAAAAAGTTTGATGGGATGCTGCTCATGCACCAAGGCCAGAGACAAACCCTGAGCTGCAACTTCAAGAGCCAATTGGAGGACAAGCTTTGCTCTGGTCATCAATGGACGATTGACAACATCTTCGCTCAGCTGCAGAGCAGAGATCACATCCAGTTGCTGGCTGCTGAATTGCTTTTTCTCTCCACTCTTACGCTTCTTCAAAAGGACAAGGGCAAGGTTTACCAACTCTCACAGATTTGTACATGCCAAGGTTTTTGCAAGTGGCACAGTGAGTTGTCATCAGTAAACTTGGAATTCAATCTCTGATGCAAATACACGAATGCTTGATGCAAATTAATGTAGCAACCCTGCATCTGCATGTTATGCTACTTTGAAATTTACCTGTTTGACTAGTCTTTTTTGCCAATTCCTATGCTTTCTGTTTAAATTAGAAAAAATGCATTCTTTTACTTGTTAACCAGGGAGCTTATATAAATATTGAATGTCCCCATATTGTATTCAAAAGAATCCTAAGCATCTTTGAACTCCTGGATTAATAAAAGTTAGGCTACAAAATATTTCATCTGCAGTGATTCAATCAGCCCAGAAGAGTATTTGAACTGTTACCTTGTTAAGTCAAAAACGTCAAAATCCAACAATCAAGCTATGGTATTTACTCATGTATGAGGTGCAATTTTTTTGTGTTTGATGAGAGCTTCTTATACTTGAGGGAAAAAATTCTTTTTTTTCAAAAAAAAATTTTTTCAGCATGCCTACAACTCATTGGTCACTTATTCTGACTGCAGAAACTGTTTCCACCTCAGGAAACAGTTTCTGCAGTCAGAACAGGGGAAATATAATATTATAATAATAAAACAATAAACAGGGAGTGGCTATGTGGATTTGGGGACTTCATTTGGTATTGGAATCGGAATCTGAGGTGTCTGGCAGTGTGGAAAATTGATTTGTGGAGCTCTCATCCTCCTCCAAGACAATCATTTCTCTTGGAAATTTTTGAGGCGCTGAGGTTTTCCAACTAAGAGAAAATCCAACTCACTTCATGAATCACACCATTCATCCTCATGATGCATTGAATTTTTTAGGGGAGTTCCCGTTTGCTCTTGCAATTGTGTGGGTTCATGTCTCAATCAATCTAGTTTTACATATAGACCATCCTTTCAAGACTAAAAATCAGCAAACAGTGCCAGAATGAAGTGAAATGTTTACACAGTATGCTTCATCAAGGATTTTACTACAGAAGTAGACTTAATCCTTCATGTATTTGGACACTTCCTTCTCAATTACCAGAAATAATCCCTTTTTCCAAATACTTATGACCTATAGCACAGATGCCAAACTCCTTCACTTCCTGAATCACATTGATTTCTCTGCAGCTGTGTAACTTCACCATACATTTCCATCCATTTTTACAGATAATAAAACAAATATTAGGGATATTGTGCCCCTCCTCGATAAAGGTCAGGACAGTGAATAAAAAATAAGGTCCAACTGACTTCATGACTGGCTTTACCCCTTATTCATCCCCCTTGTCCAACACTTTTCACTATGAAATAGGGGGGTGCACCTTATACACAGGGAATTTTTTTTATTACACAAATTGGGACCTCAAAAGCAGGGGTGCATCTCATCTTATACATAGTGGCACACTATACTCAAGTAAATACAGCACTTTAGAACAAACACTGCAGGTATTTCCCAAAGCTACACCTATTCAATGTGCCCCCAAAACACAACTGCTCATAATGAGGTTCCCACCTGTGAAGAAAGCCTCACCTTGGCTGAGGAGATCATGGTCAGGGCAAGATGCTGAAGATGCTGGACAAGATGATGAACAGATCGAGCAAGGAGGACAGCATGGCGATGATATGTCCCTTCAATGGTCTTGATGAGTTCAATCACGTGACAAAGTGCAAGCACTGACATCTTTGTCATTGGCTGGCCGAGCATCACGTGTAAATTCATCATGGTCTTCACAGTCTGGCTTAACGTGTGAGCAAACAAAAGCCCCTGTAACCAAAAAACAAGGGTGCCATATAAATCTAGAAGACCAAAGGGAGGAAAATGGCAATTAAAGCTAGCACAAGAACCTGGAGGAACGTATTGCATCGTCGCTTTACATCATCCAATTTCAGCTTTCCTGGGTCTTGCACACTCAGCTTTTCCATTTTCATGATCCAATTCACTACCTTATCATCAGGAGAAAAGGAACATAAGAATGGAATTATGGTAAAAGTAGGGATACACCAAGAGCAAAATTTGTTCAATCATAATCTCAACCATCAATCTATACTAGCAATACCAATGATAGCCAATAGGAAACAGTGTGTCCTTCGTGGTTTCTTAATTATTATTATTTTCCTATATGCAAGCTATTTTCTCTTCATGGGTGATTAACCAAGCCAACTCTNGCATCAAACATACTCTGCAGTAAAGAAGGCAAGATGTTGGCAAAGACTGCTGAGAGAAATTTAAGTAATGCTGACTCACTTACATGAAGGAGGTGCACCTCCCCTGGATTCTCAAAGACATTGGTTAAATAGATGGGAAGGATGACTGAGCGATGCCAATAGAGGAAACTGCAGTCACATACTTCCTTAACATGCATGTTCAATGCAGAGATCATACTCAGTGGCTGCAGAGTGGACTTCAGGTTCTCCATCTCCTCCTCTCGAAATGTTCTTCCTGGAAGAGAAGGCAATGATTCCAAAAAAAAAAGTTTGATGGGATGCTGCTCATGCACCAAGGCCAGAGACAAACCCTGAGCTGCAACTTCAAGAGCCAATTGGAGGACAAGCTTTGCTCTGGGCGTCAATGGACGATTGACAACATCTTCGTTCAGCTGCAGAGCAGAGATCACATCCAGTTGCTGGCTGCTGAATTGCTTTTTCTCTCCACTCTTACGCTTCTTCAAAAGGACAAAGGCAAGGTTTACCAACTCACAGATTTGTACATGCCAAGGTTTTTGCAAGTGGCACAGTGAGTTGTCATCAGTAAACTTGGAATTCAATCTCTGATGCAAATACATGAATGCTTGATGCAAATTAATGTAGCAACCCTGCATCTGCATGTTATGCTACTTTGAAATTTACCCGTTTGACTAGTCTTTTTTGCCAATTCCTATGCTCTCTGTTTAAATTAGAAAAAATGCATTCTTTTACTTGTTAACCAGGGAGCTTATATAAATATTGAATGTCCCCATATTGTATTCAAAAGAATCCTAAACATCTTTGAACTCCTGGATTAATAAAAGTTAGGCCACAAAATATTACATCTGCAGTGATTCAATTAGCCCAGAAGAGTATTTGAACTGTTACCTTGTTAAGTCAAAAACATCAAAATCCAACAATCAAGCTACAGTATTTACTCATGTATGAGGTGCAATTTTTTTGCATATTTTATTGTGTTTGATGAGAGCTTCTTATACTTGAGGGAAAAAATTATCTTTTTCAAAAAAAATTTTTTCAGCATACCTACAACTCATTGGTCACTTATTGAGGTGGAAACAGTGTCTGCAGTCAGAACAGGGGAAATATAATATTATAATAATAAAACAATAAACAGGGAGTGGCTATGTGGATTTGCGGACTTCATTTGGTATTGGAATCGGAATCTGAGGTGTCTGGCAGTGTGGAAAATTGATTTGTGGAGCTCTCATCCTCCTCCAAGGGGCCGTTCCAGAGACAATCATTTCTCTTGGAAATTTTTGAGCCGCTGAGGTTTTCCGACCAAGAGAAAATCCAACTCACTTCATGAATCACGCCATTCATCCTCATGATGCATTGAATTTTTTAGGGGAGTTCCCGTTTGCTTTTGCAATTGTGTGGGTTCATGTCTCAATCAATCTAGTTTTACACATAGACCATCCTTTCAGGACTAAAAATCAGCAAACAGTGCCAGAATGAAGTGAAATGTTTACACAGTATGCTTCATCATGGATTTTACTACAGAAGTAGACTTAATCCTTCATGTATTCGGACACTTCCTTCTCGATTACCAGAAATGATCCCTTTTTCCCAATACTTATGACCTATAGCACGGATTGCAAACTCCTTCACTTCCTGAATCACATGGATTTCTCTGCAGCTGTGTAACTTCACCATACATTTCCATCCATTTTTACAGATAATAAAACAAATATTAGGGATATTGTGCCCCTCCTCGATAAAGGTCAGGACAGTGAATAAAAAATAAGGTTCAACTGACTTCATGACTGGCTTTACCCCTTATTCATCCCCCTTGTCCAACACTTTTCACTATGAAATAGGGGGGTGCACCTTATACACAGGGAATTTTTTTTATTACACAAATTGGGACCTCAAAAGCAGGGGTGCGTCTCGTCTTATACACAGTGGCACACTATACTCAAGTAAATACAGCACTTTAGAACAAACACTGCAGCTATTTCCCAAAGCTACACCTATTCAATGTGCCCCCAAAACACAACTGCTCATAATGAGGTTCCCACCTGTAAAGAAAGCCTCACCTTGGCTGAGGAGATCATGGTCAGAGCAAGATGCTGAAGATGCTGGACAAGATGGTGAACAGATCGAGCAAGGAGGACAGCATGGCGATGATATGTTCCTTCAATGGTCTTGATGAGTTCAATCACGTGACAAAGTGCAAGCACTGACATCTTTGTCATTGGCTGGCCGAGCATCACATGTAAATTCATCACCCAGAAGTGTCAGACCGAATTGCACACTCGTTTGTTTTCGGGGACATTGGTTTTTTGTTCCCACGGTATATTTAGATCTTCTGGTTTCCCTCCTTTTACCGTTAATTTCGATCGTGTTCTTGGACCTGGAACGTATTGCATCGCCGCTTTACATCATCCAATTTCAGCTTTCCTGGGTCTTGCACACTCAGCTTTTCCATTTTCATGATCCAATTCACTACCTTATCATCAGGAGAAAAGGAACATAAGAATGGAATTATGGTAAAAGTAGGAATACACCAAGAGCAAAATTTGTTCAATCATAATCTCAACCATCAATCTATACTAGCAATACCAATGATAGCCAATAGGAAACAGTGTGTTCTTCGTGGTTTCTTAATTATTATTATTTTCCTATATGTAAGCAATTTTCTCTTCATGGGTGATTAACCAAACCAACTCTCACTCTTCAATTGATCCTCACTTTTATGTCTCAAATCTCTTTCACCCTGGCTTAGAGAACTATTTCAACAAATCTCTCCTACCCCCTCAAGTTCAAAGCAAATGTGTGGATAGATCATTAGTAGTACCAAAAATAAAGAGAAAAAATATATAATCAGTAAAACATCCAAACTTCTTGGAAGAAAAAAAAAGAAAAAAAAAAAAGAAGTTTGTCATCAGAACTGACTACTGGAAGTTATCAATGGCCACAACTGCCAATGGTTAACCATTGGCTACCTGCACTGACAGAAATCAATATTAGGAGAAATTAAGGAAGAGGTATTCACAGTATGATATGATTTTCATTTAGTGACAAAACTAAAAACTAAACATGAGGAAATTTTCCATGGACTAAATTCCCCTCCCACTAGCTACAGTCAGCAGCAAAATGCAATTTGAAAAACCATACTGTAGAGTTCATGTAAGAATTCAAGGAGAAGGATATAGTCAAGTCACAGGGAATATGGACAGTGGAAGGAGAAGAAAAGAAATGAGTCATTTAGGGTCTGCCTGGCCTTTGTCGGTGGCTTAATTCTCTGTCAAAGACGTTTATTTCTATCTAATCATGACATTCTGACAAGGATACCCCGTGAGTCTTCTCTTCAGCAGTATATGGAGTTGGACAAATATGCTGAAAGGAAGACAGACAGGCTTGTTATTCTACCTGGTGAATCCTCTTCATTGTCATCATCAGAGGATGCGTGAAATGGCAATACATTTTATATTAACCAAACCTGCTGTCTTTGTGAAGAAAAACTGCCTGTGGCAACCCTGTTTTTCTAAGCTGTAGATTAGGGAAGGGGACTGTCAGGTAGCTGACATTTTATGACCTCTAATGGGGTGACCTGTCAAACTCACCGACCTACTTGCCAAAATCCCAGTGACTTGAGTATACACATACCTGCAGGGAATAGACATGGGCATCCTTGCTTAGTGAGGCATTCTTTGACTGAAGGAAAGATGTTCGAAAATTTGCAGCTCCTCGACGATCAAAATCTTTCACAAGTCCTCCCATGTACTTAGCAAGGAAATCATCCAAGCACCAAACAACATTCCCATACAGAACCACAGCAGGAATCTGCAAAAAAAAAGAACTAGAGTTGGCATAAATCTTCCCCAATTCACTACAGATAAACTCCTACCAAGTCCTTCCACAAGTAAAGATACATGTGCTATTAAAGACAAGCAATAATTTTTCCATTTTTTCACATTCATGAAGTTGGACATGGCAAAGCATTGTAAAAAAATGTGCCATACCCCTTTGCATGAACACTTTTCACAATTACAATCCCCTAGCCATTGTCAGGCCTTGTAGCATTTCCACAATCATATGGAAGGCTTAACAGAGTATGAAGACAAGCCTACCAAGACATGTATGATCAAAGCATGAGTAAAAATAACTAAGCCAGATTGCAATAAATTCCAACATACATTGGGAGTAAATCTCTTCACCACACTGCATGACAAGCATGTACATTAGTCTGATTTTTAAAGAGGCATTGGGCTCTGAAAGCTAAGAGAAAAAAAAAAGAAGGAAAAACCTTGCGGTAGAGATCCCAGACTTGTCGGAATAGCTTCTTATCCCCTGAGTTGCGGAAGAGAACCAAATGAAGAGTTTGCAAAGCAGCAACTTGCACAACCTGATGTCCTGAGTCTCCTTCCCATCCACTACCAATGCTTGCCTCCATTCGTGCCACAATAAACCTGATACTTTCCTGAAATTCCTTGGCCAAGTTAGGACAGCTGAACTCTGGTGATGAAACTGCTCCAAAGCACCCCTGGAAGATACCCTTAACTAGTGACTTAGGTGTCCCACAACTTCTGTGTCAGGCAGTGAATCTTTAACCATGAGAGAGCAAGTAAGACATAGAGACCTGAAGTATTGTCTCCCTGAAAAGTGCACTATCAAGGTTAGAGAGGACATCATGAAATGAAGATAGCTGCTCCTCTGAAGCACCAAATGTTGAAGCATCAGATTGAACAGACTTCACCATCTGCTTGTATAAGTTCCAATGCTCACGAAAGAGAGGTATACTGCTGAGAATCCCGTCCAGGGTCACAAAAATCACCAACAGCTCTCCAATGGACTCAAAAACTGTCTGCAAAAAGAATCCTACCTATTAACAAGGATGCAACAATTTTCACTGAAATGAGACCTTGTTTTGGCACTCACGTAAAAGTGAACGTCGGAGACATCCATCACTTTTGAGGCTTCCTTTTCTAGGTTATACAAGGCCACAAGTTGCAAGAGGAAGTTCTGAAGGACTTGATAGCATCGGTTTATGAAGCCACTCAGATCTTGGAGAGGTTTTATCATGTGACCCATCATAACTTGAGCCTCTGCTTCAGTTCCATCTGGAATGTCACAAAAAATACAGTTAACCCTCATCATAACCCCATTTGGCATAGCACTACCACTACTTATGGCCAACCTCTTCCAATGGGTAAATCATCTAAAAAATTTATAAGTAATGTGCGTAACTCAACTCAATATCACCACTGTTTGTATAAAAATTGGCATTAACCAAAAGTGGTGCAATATTGAAGACTGAATGTACAATCATCATAATGAAATAAAATAAGATCCTGCAATGCTCCTAAGTGAGACACTTTATTTCAGTCTTACATTGTGAAGGTGACAATTAGTAAAGATTCAGCTGGTCCTAGGAATCCTGAAACCTGGAGAAATGCCTAACTCAATTGAAAAACACAAACATTAAATTCATTTTGAAAATTAATCATACAAAACACAAATGAAAATATGAGACACCCATGAAGGCCACATTGATTCATCAGAGAAAATATATAAACAAGGATACAAGTAGCTTCAACACAATACTTTGACATACCAAAACCTTCTCCATAAAGGAGAAATGAACCATAGAAGTCGGTCTCTGCTTCAAGTTTGAGCTGAAGAACCTCATGGCACAGTGCAGCAAGGACACGAAGCACCTTGTTTAACACACGGTTGTCAGAAGAGATCAACCTCAATGTGCCATCTTGATCTTCTGGTAAAAACTGTGAAACCATGTGTAAGCACAGGTGAAAGCAAAATAGGCATGACAAAAGATTCAGGCAATAATGCCTAATTTTAATCTATAATATATATTAGAAAAATGGCCTAAGTTATTTCATATAAAATGTACAACCTGAGTCCCTAATGGTACAATTCAGTAATTTAAAAGTGGTTCCAAGCAGTACATAGACGTTATTGAGTAAATTAAACCAGCACCTAGCCAAGCACGAACACCATGATCATTCCTGCAAAAGTTAGCAGCCCAACCTTCAAATGGCATTCATCAACTAATGGTTTCCCTTGCAACTACCACACAAAGACATCTACTGCTTTCACTAAGAGCCACGCTTTTGCGTTCTTCAGTATTTGACAAGTACACAATCATATCAGTTATTGCAAAAGCCATTCAGTTTATCTAAAGCAGAAGAGTCAAGTTTTTAGAGACAACAACCCAACACAGGAAGAGACATGATCCCCTCCTGTCATGAACAATGTTACCTTTTGCCTCAAATCGCAAAATCCCTTATGAGTAGCAATAATGAGGGGTAATTTAGGGCAAACCTGGAGGGAAATTGGGTCCAGAGAGATGTCCCAGGCACCTTTGGAGTAACCATGGAGTGCATGTTGTATTTCCCTCAACTGGGTGGTATACCCATTCAGAAATTCCCCATATCTCTTCACCTGAACTTCACCAGCCAGTCCTAAGAACGTGGAAAAAAAAAAGTTTTCTTGACATCCAGGTCTAGGTTGATAAATGGGCCTTCTGTCCACAAGCCAGACAGATTTGTCAAATAAAGTGGAAATCAATGCAAATCTATGCTGAATGAATAGAAGTGAGTGTGAGATAAAGGATATAGGCCAAGTCATGGTCCATATTCAGGGTCATCACCCTTTCATTATCCAGGGCCACACCTTGTTAAAGTTGTGCACTGTTGCTATCATGGTGAAATTCACGTTTTCTTTTGATCAACTATTACAGTGAACTCGGAGAAACGAGGGTACTGCAAAGGAGATGAAAGGAAAGAGAGTGAGGAACTGAGAAGGCAAATAAGGGATTTCAGACAGCTTAACAAATCCATTTCGCATGATAAGAGGACGATGCTGAAGTTGTCAACACTCCAGGATGATAGAGAATACAGGACCATCAAAAACCAATAAGCTTTTGCAAAAGTGAAGTGAAAGTTTTATATCATGATGATATATGAAATGATTATGGATGAGTAAAAAGGTTTGCTAGCTATGGCAACTAATAAAAGCAGCTTGATACAGATTCTGGCAAGAAGAGGCATGGAGTTCCAGATGGGTGGAGAGTATTGAAAGAAAGGAAATAACTATGTTGAATGAGAGTTCAAACAGCTATAGAAAATGTAATCTAAAAGGTTTTGGGAAAAACATGAGTTATTTTGTTCCTCCACTTCCAAAGTGATTCTTGTTATTCTCCATCAGATTTGCTTATTCTTGGGTATGTGTCCAAATGCAAGCAGTTGTCCATATTTGATCTAAATCATAGTAAAGCTTCATTAGAAAGAAGAAATTGCCAACTTCAAATGTTATAGAAATCATTTCAAGGATCTTGGATGCAATTTATATTCTGGATAGAATATGATATTAGGATTTTGAATTTGAAGCATTGTGAGTCCTACTTATGTATGGCTATGCTAGATAGTCAAAGAAATTGCCACCTAGGCAGTTAAATGGGCACTTTCCTATTGGACAGATGCAAATAAACCTTGAAATACATTTAATTTCGGCAATGAAGGGCAAGGTTCATAGGTAGAGCATTTGTCAAGAGTGATGTAAATTCATCTAGCAGCAGTCATTTGTGCATAGAACCTACATTGTTGAACACAAGGCATGCTAATTGTTCCCAATAATAAACGGAGGATTTCATATAATTTCAGTTTGAACCCCAAGTCGTAACGAGCATGATGATTAATGAAAGCCTTTCACTAAGGTAGGCCTAACAACGACGCTAAAAAAAAAAAAAAACACTTACGGGTGTTTCCATCGCTCTCTTTCCAATCAGGGCCATTCTCAGACACCGTGATCATCGATGCAGAAAACTAGACAAACCTACAAGTGAATAATAAAAAAGTTGAAACCGGTGCCAAACGACATGCTCTTATTATAATCCTAACGTGGGTTTAACCAAAATAAATCCCAGCCACAGTAAACGTCACACAGCACAGCAGCGAGCCACAGGTGCAGAGGTTCAGGCGATGGCAATGATCGTCATTCCATGCTATGAATGAATCCAAATTGGCACCATGCATTAGGCAGTACCCCACTTCGATGAGCCTAGCAAGGATGGTGGTTAGTCAAGGGTTGGGGTGAATTAAAATCCACAGTCATGATCTTTGGTTGCACACACGTGGGATCTTGTGACATTCGTTCTTATATAGTAATATTCGCTTACGTGGTAGGTCTATAGTGCTGATAGTGAGTCAAATGATTAATTAAAAAAGGGGTCCCATCATTGGGGCTATTATGAAATGTAAAGTGTGGGCTTGAGCTAATACATGGTCAAGGCTATTACAACATGGGCCTTGGGCTGGAAGTAAAAAAAACAATGCCATGCACATTACCGCAAGGAATAGTGTTTTTCTGTCGTCAGATATTTTAAAAATTTGACTTGACACCCATGCCTGAGGAACGTCTCATGCTCAAATGTCTTGAGTTAGACACTTGTAATTTCTCCCTTGAGTTAGACACTTGTACATGGGATGCTCCTCATGCATTGGTTGGTGTTGAATTCAAGTGAACAATTTCTGACTCAATGGAAAGCACTGTAATAACTGACTATAGTGTCTCCCTGGTGAGTCAGTGATGTAACTTAAATTTCAGGAATTCATCGAGTTTCATTTTGAGTTTTGCGAAAATAAATCGGTGTTACCTTGGTATGAATCTTTGGCTTATAAAGATGTTTTCCCATCCTCTCCAGTGAATTTTAAGTATTTTTCTTTAAATTTCAGGAATTCATCGAGTTTCATTTTGAGTTTTGCGAAAATAAATCGGTGTTACCTTGGTATGAATCTTTGGCTTATAAAGATGTTTTCCCATCCTCTCCAGTGAATTTTAAGTATTTTTCTAGCATTACCGTTAGATGTTTCTGTGCAGTTTCCTACCCTGAGGATATGTTTCATATCTAAGTTAGGCCTTTACCTTGACCCCACTGCCTTAGGGATATGCATAGGCCTAGACTAAGGTTTCATCTCTATAACAATTGCCAGTGTCTGTTGGTCTATCTGACCTGATTGGCCTGACTAACCATGGCCCACATCTGATCTGAAGCTCAATTGTCAGTGGAGCTCTATATGTCAGCAGCTCTCTCAGGCTTCTTGGCTTCAGAACTTGAGGTCTATGATGGAGTGTTCACCCACAACTGAGAAGATACTTGATTGTCAACCTAGCAACACACCTGATCCATGGATCAGGTTTTCACCCCCATCCAACCAATCCATATTCTGTGAAGAGCTTAATCATTCCTTGTTCTTCACCCAATGACCAGGTGTTTTGTCTTACTTGAATGCTAGGAGTGGACCTTGCTGAAAAATTCTATACAGGCAATTGGGTGTTCCCTGACAACAAAATGCTTCCCTCATTATTGATCAAAAGCATGGCTGCTTGCTATTTGAATGTTGTGTCTCTTTAGAATGCTATCAGATAGAACTCACTGAAAATTGTTACAAAGGAAAATTGCAAGTCTCTGATAGCAGGAAGCATCCTACCTTTTCCATCTGATACCTGGGAGTATCAAATTTGTATGGTGTGTCTTATTTGAAAATTATGGGGCTTAACTCTTTGAAAATTGGTATTAGACTTCCAAAGACCTAGGCATCATGTACCAGGGTCAAATCCTATGGGTTTTGTTTATTCTGGGCCTGAGGAGGATAGGGAAATGGGAGGAGAGGATGATGGGATGCATCCAATATTATTGATCAAAAACATGGTGGTTCAAAATTCCAGCAATCTCATTTGAATACTATGGGACAGAAGTCAATTGAATTCAATGATGAAGACTTGATGATTTCATTGGTAGCTGCTTGTTCTTGTATAGCCCAGTATAACCCCTTAATACCAGGGGTTGGGAACTTTTGGCCATGGAAGCCATATTAAGATTGAGCTACGTGCTTGTGAGCCAAAGATTTTCAGAACAACAGAATTTTTCCTAAAGTTGGCTACAGACATTTCTTTGATACCTGAGAAAAATGAGGAACAACCATGATTTTCAGCCATGCCTCAATGAGCCAAATTTGGCTCATGAGCCATAAGTTCCCAAACCCTGCC
>CAJPEV010000229.1:0-157633 GCA_905338385.1 Darwinula stevensoni | reverse complement strand
ATTTAGCACCACTGGTTAATTGGAGGCAAAAATAATGGTCCGGCCTTGCTCCACTGACTGGACAAGCTGTCCAAGGAGATGACTGATTACAAATAATAAGGTGGTGTTGAAACGAAAAGGAAGAACGCGTGTTTAGTTAAAGTTACATTAAGAAAAAAAATGAATATCATATACGTGAATGAGGAGGTCCCTGACAAGAAGTGTTGAGGTGTTGAGGAGGATTATTCATAGATGAATTAACTGTTCACTGAAAAAGTTATGGCTCGGGTACTAGGGTTCCTGGACAGAGTAGGGGTTGGGGGAACAATGGCTACATGATATGAGCCTAGCCCACATGTGGCCGCGGGAACTTTGACACCCCGCGGGAGCTCCACGATTCTACTTTAGAAATAATATAAATTTACGATTTTTACTCATATGACAAACCCAATTCTAATTCAGTGGAATTCACACAATCATTGGAACCGAGATGACTTGTGAATACGGGAGAGGAAATCAGAATATCTGCACACACATCCAATTTAGAGTCGGAGAGAATAATTATTTTTAAGTGGAAGGATTCAATCGTTTCGCCCGTTACTAAAAATGGTGGAGATTGCAGGAGCTTTTCTTCTACGCCATAATAACAGCTTTCCAGGAATCCGAATCAATCTTCTTAGTTGTAGCATTGGATGAAGCAAATCACAAGAAATGCGTGGCAGAAAGTGAATGAGATTTCTGTCATCGATGATTATGCGGTAATAATACCGAACGAGCTGTTGATCCGTTAATGGTCACTTGGTCATGGTAACGTCGTTACAGTGGCCGTGAGTGTTGGGATAAGTCCAGGATCTGATCCGCACTAAGCAACAAATACGTCGGTTAACCGCATGATCGCTTTCCAATTCGTTGACTATGTCCGTCTCCAGGTTACATATAAAAACCCCATACTTTTTTGATGATCCCAAATTTATTCATTCCACAAACAGGTGACCAAGTGCACATAGCATTCAAAAGGAATCCCTCATTATCGGCACACATGACTCCTCCATTCACGGAAATGAGATCCGAGGCAACTCCCTTAGAAGAAGCTCCAGATGGACTCTATGAACGCTAATTCCTTCATGACCGGCCCGCAGATTCCGGGATCTCACCCCTGCGGAATAGACATTCCATGAGTCACATATCACATGAAAACCTCTACTAGTAATCCAAGAATATCGCTCGAAATTGAGAGATTCGACAATCCGACCCACCTTCTTAAATCCAAAAGAAATGATCCAATGCCTGCAAGGTCCGACAAGTCGCCCAAGAAGCTATCGCCACCGCTACTGCCACCACCACCGTAGCCGGAATAATAATCACCACCGCCATAGCCCGAATAATCATAGTTCTGCCTGGATGATGGCATCTTCATCTTCGGCCTCGATTCCGCTGAAGCCTACAAGAAATGAACGATGAAATGAACGATGAAAAACTATGGGGTGTCTGATTAATAAATCAGTGCACTGTCATTTATCTGGGGCTTGCCAAGTTCTGCGCGATGAATGAATACCATTTGATGAGAAATCTTGACATGGTAACCGCACGCATGTGACGCTATCAGTGACAATGGCCATGAAACAGACAAAATATGATCCGTGCTAAGCCGATAACTCACCCAGATGTTCTGATGAAAGAAGAAAAGGAGAAGAGCAACTGAGAATCGCATGGTGCTTCACACTCTGATGTGCTGATGAGACGACTGGTGCCTCTGTTCTGTCTGCTTTCACGGTTCGCCTCCCACATTTATAAGGCTCGATTTGGCCTTGTTTGCTCCCAACTGAACAAGGCCTCTTGGTAATGGGAAGGCCAGACAAGTCTGTTAACACCAGAGCCTCGCGAGGCTCTGGTGTTAACAGACTTGTCTGGCGTGCCAGCGTCACCGTATTTGCAGCAGGCTGGCCACGTCCCCGTTCTCAAAAAAAGGTATTTCTCTTTTTTTCAGTTTCGTCTCCTGATTTCCGCAGATAGGCAATAAACATATTTTCAAAAAAGATAGCATGTGTATCATACCGCTTTTAAAGTTGAGAGCATTCAATTAAAAAATTTCTCAAACGAGCGATGAGGCATCTTTTTTTCTGTTCGTTAAGAATGCGAAGAATTATAGCTTCATTGCGACTGGCGGTCACTATTTAAGGTTGATCTCTTAGTGATCGAATATGAAAACGTTCGTGGAATGGTGAGGAATTCTGTCCCAATTCGTTACTAATCAGACCGAGTGCCAGGATATCCTGTCGACAGTTATCGGTAGACATACAATATCCGTAAGTCGAGGTCAACGTTGCAACGTAGAAACCTTCATTTTCGCCTATCCATCCGTCATCTGTGACAAGCAAGGGCGCTTTTGACGAGCAGAAACTCTTGTGAATGAGATATCTAGCCGCCGAGGGCCTCTACAGGTGCTACTTTACACCAAGGCATAATGATTGAATGAAGATTTTCATTCAAACGGCTCTTTGGGCCCAGGTGGAATAAATTAAAACTACTTAGCAAAAATCTCTTCAGGTGTATTTCTATTGATTTTTTTGCTGCATCAATCTGTTGCATGCTCCAGAATTATATCTTTTTACTCATAGATCCTTCACTTGTTCAAGTATGCAGCCATTGCTGGCATTGACGCATTTGAGACTTAATTTATTTTATTGGCCTCATCATATTCATGATATGGCCAATACCTCATGGTTACCCATCGATAATATTTTCCAAATGTCTGTTATTAAATAGAGTGAATGGGATTGTTTCCAAGCTCGTAGAGTTTAAGAAACACTAAGGAAAGTTTATTCTTGATAATTCTGAATTTTTTTATTATTATATCGATTTGAGTCATGATCAATGTCGGTGCCAGCATGTTGCGATTAGATGGTGTTGGCTGGAAGGCATCATCTCGGGGTTTTGCAAATTTGAGCCTTTGCTACTGGTCTGTTGAGAATTTCCTTGCTTTTTAAGTTGCAACGGAAACCCCATCAATGAGGAATTCACGGTGTGAAAGTTGATCTTCATGACAGTATGTAATGGGGTGTGGTACACCATGGATCAATACTGCGGGTCAGGCTATTTACAGCTCTCCCAACTTTGTTCCTCTTTACGTCGTCTGCTGCAAATCTTCCAGCTGTGGTGCCAGTGGAGTGTACCTGAAAAAAGAGTGTTCCACCCAAAGCGCAAACCGCTTGGACGTTTTACATTACGCGACGCTTCTTTTGTTTTTTGTGCACAGTGACGTCCTCATACCGTAGTAAATACAACTAGACATATATGGAATTCAAGCTCTGCGGAATCTTACGAACAAGGGGTTTCAAAGCTATTGGAGGACAGAAGCTGCTTTGGAGAATCTGATCAACAATTAATTCCAACCAGCTCTTCAAATAGTCAGAAACTCCTAAATTTTATATAAATAATAATAACACTTCTACTTCATAATACTGCACTGTTGGCTTCAGTCTTGATTCAGATGAAGCTTTTTCGTTATATTCCGTGATCAGCAAAACTGGTCCAATGTTTTTGGTTTTGGTGTTTGCAAGCTAATAATTTCATGAATAACAAATCAATTCAAACCATGCTTGGAGTTAGGATAGCCTGGATGCTTGGCTTCCAATATCCAAGGACTTTGTCTTGCATGAGTGTGTATTCGTGGAGTAATGGGCTCTCAAAGGTGCATCAAGTACGTCAATTTTCGACGCTCGGACCAATGGGTGGACCGCGATGGCCCGCCAGCAAAGATGCCGACCTCCACCCAAGGAAGGTCATGGTTACCATTTGGTAGTCTACGGATGGCGTCATCCACTACGACTTTCTCGAACCTGGTCACACTATGACTACCGAGGTCTACTGTCGACAACTTGACATCGTCGACGAAAAATTGACGAAAAAAGAAGCAGCCCGCATTGGCCAACAGTAAAGTCCCTCTCCTCTTGCACGACAATGGCCGCTCTCACACTGCAAAGGTGACTAGCCAGAAGCTCAAGGAGTTGGGCTGTGAGACACTCCCCCACCCGCCATATTCACCCGTTGTTCCACACCGATAACCACTTCTACAGGTCCCAAGACAATTTCTTGCGGGAGAAGCGCTTCACAAAATAGGGTGAGATCGAAAAGGTGTTCAATGATTTCGTCGCGTCCCGAGATCCGAAATTCTTAAAGTCCGGCATCAAATAACTGGTTGAACGTTGGGAAATGGTCGGTGAATCGAAAGGTTTTTACTTTGATGAATAAAGTTGATTCTGTGATATGGACTTCCAGCGTTGCAGTAAAAAGAGAGACAATACTTTTTTCACAAAATGATGAACGCAGAAAGCAGATTAGGGAACGTATGTGTCACAATTATTCTACTCCCTCCATATTCACGGTGTGAATATGGAGGTCTTATGAATAATATAAAACTGCAGGCGACATTTCAATGTACAGGTCGTACATAGGTAACATTTAGAAATTCTACGACCAAAAGTTATTCTCTAGGAAGTCAAAAGGTCTTTGAAAAGCTTGTGTAACTTTAAACCGATTGTACGAAGCCAAACTTACCTATATGGAACGATAGACTGTAATATTAAGCCCCTATAAACTCTAGGACAAAGGAATAACGTACGTATTCAAAATTAGCTATGAATAAATTGATTTTGGTGAAGTAAATAATTCCTTTTTTCTGGGAAATCCCTTTCTTTAAAGTCCATTTCTTGCAAGACCTTTGAGCATCAAAGAATAAGGCGTGAGGTTGGGACATGCAACTTGGTTTATGCAAAACATACAAGCGTCATCGCGATCGTGATGCGCATGAATTTATCCTAGGGATTATTTTCATCATGTTCCATCATCATCTTCATCTGGATTGCAAAAATGATTCTGGAATGAAACACAAGACGAATTTTAATTTCGCATAATCAAAGCTCCAAGCTCGGCGTCGATCATTTAAAACTTGAATATGCTAGTGTATCTGATAGTGATCATATATTACTCTAAATCATTCATGATATCTAACTGTTGGACATTTCCCAAGGTATCAATGAATCAAAATTGTTAAAAGTGATTCTGTTTCTATTGTTACCATGGTTTAGGACCTTCTTATGAAGTTACCAATTAATCAGCTTCAATGAAATGACCAATAGAATTCAACATTTTTAGTTCCTGTATGCATTCAAGATCTAATACGAGCCACCAAATGTATAGAGATCGTCAACTTAAATAATAGGCCTTTAAGGCGGGGAGTAAGGTCTAAAAGACGAAAGAACCCACGAAACTTACTGTTTTTACCTTTTATACGTTGTAGTCGCTGAAAAAGGTGTTCCCAAAACTTCTCTGCCAAAAATTATCTCTATTTAGACTCCCTAAGTAAAATGATACTTTTGCTTTATAAAACTGCTGAGGAATATATATTGTGACATTCCTGAAATAAATAAATTATGAAATCATTTATATTTGGTTTCTGACGGCAGGGGTAACCAGATGATAATGCGATAGTAGCATAAGATAATTACCGGTTAATTACTTATAAATTACTGCTAAGTAATGCACTCTTCGCTTCCAGAAATTTTATATACCTAACGGCCCTTGCCTTTCCGAACCACCGTACAGCCCATGTGTTTATACCTTACTGGAAACCCTTAAGAGTATCTCGTAATCGACGGATACCACCATATATATCCGGAAGTCGGTGTACTGTAATTTATACTTGTAAAGAATGTACCTAGAGGCGGCACTCTGAGGGGTAGCGGGGCCGGAAGGTTATGGACACTTCTAGTGACTTGAATTCAAAAATATCACTCTCTGAGCGAACCTCATATGACAAAACTGAGCATTTTTCTCACTCCAAGAATATGAAATTGCTTCAGCAAATTTGAGTCTCCATCTCCAACTGTGAAATGGACATAGTATGAATAGCTCATTGGCTCTGTTGCACACTGAAATACGTAATCCTGTTTTTTTCTGTTCAAATCGATAAAAATATTCGTGCAATGGTAGGGAGTAATACCACAATTCGTTACAAATCAGAAATAATACAGGGAAATCTAGTTGAGAGAAATCTGCAGTAGTGGCGCATCCGTAATACGAGGTTAACGTTGCAGCCCAGTCACAACCATCACTTTCGCCCACTCATATGTCATCTGCGACAAGCAAGGGCGCTTTTGACGTGCAGACCTCGAGGCGGAGATGTCTGGACCCAAAGGCCAATGATGAAGGTTATGATCGGGCTGCAACGATAACCTCGACTTACGGATATTGTATGTCTGCTGATTTCTGTCGACAGGATATTCTGGCACTCGGTCTGAATAGTAACGAAAAGGATAGAATTCCCCATCATTAAACGAACGTTTTCCTATTCGACCGAAAATAGTGTTACATTAATAAATGTCCACAACACGCCATGAACCTATTATTTTTCGTCATTTTCACGCATAGAGGAAAAAAGCATTCATTTTAATTCGTTTAAGTTATTCTGCAATTGAATGATCTCAACTTTAAAATGCACTCATGCACATGATTACTTTTTGAAAGTGGACTGATTGCCTATCTCCTGAAGTCAGGAAAAGACAATACTGAGAGAATGAGGAATATCTACTTGTGAACCACGTCCAGCGGGCTGCACATACGTTGACGCTAATACACATGGTACAAGAGTTATGAGAGAAGGTTTGCCTTCCCAATGCCAAGCGAACTGGCCTCGCACAAATGGCAGCAAACAAGGCCAAATGGAGTTCTATTAATGCTGGAGACGAACCATCAAAGCTGACAGAACAGAGGCACCAGTCGTCCCAGAAACACATTGGAGTCTCAATTACCATGCAGTTCCCAATCGCTCTTCTCGTCATTCTCTGCCATCAGAGCATCTGGGTGAGTCATAGCACCTCAGCACGCNATGATATCTAACTGTTGGACATTTCCCAAGGTATCAATGAATCAAAATTGTTAAAAGTGATTCTGTTTCTATTGTTACCATGGTTTAGGACCTTCTTATGAAGTTACCAATTAATCAGCTTCAATGAAATGACCAATAGAATTCAACATTTTTAGTTCCTGTATGCATTCAAGATCTAATACGAGCCACGTTTACATATCTCTAGCAGTTGAATTTATTATCCGGAAATTCCGCCCCTCATTCCAGATTTTCTGCTTTCTTGGGTGCTTTGAATGACAAAAATGGAAAATATGCAACATCAGCGACTTTTTCCACATCCCAAAACTTCTCTGCCAAAAATTATCTCTATTTAGACTCCCTAAGTAAAATGATACTTTTGCTTTATAAAACTGCTGAGGAATATATATTGTGACATTCCTGAAATAAATAAATTATGAAATCATTTATATTTGGTTTCTGACGGCAGGGGTAACCAGATGATAATGCGTTAGTAGCATAAGATAATTACCGGTTAATTACTTATAAATTACTGCTAAGTAATCCACTCTTCGCTTCCAGAAATTTTGTATACCTAACCCGGGAACGGAAAGGCTTGGTGGCATGTCGGGTACACAAATATGGAATGACCTTTGGGAATTCTCATAGAGCATTAGCTGCCTATGGTGGTATATATAGGCCTTCAGCCACATGACATTAAATATGAGGTAAAGAATGTACCTAGAGGCGGCATTCTGAGGGGTAGCGGGGCCGGAAGGTTATGGACACTTCTAGTGACTTGAATTCAAAAATATCACTCTCTGAGCGAATCTCATATGACAAAACTGAGCATTTTTCTCACTCCAAGAACATGAAATTGCTTCAGCAAATTTGAGTCTCCATCTCCGACTGTGAAATGGACATAATATGAATAGCTCATTGGCTCTGTTGCACACTGAAATACGTAATCCTGTTTTTTTCTGTTCAAATCGATAAAAATATTCTTGCAATGGTAGGGAGTAATACCACAATTCGTTACAAATCAGAAATAATACAGGGAAATCTAGTTGAGAGAAATCTGCAGTAATGGCGCATCCGTAATTCGAGGTTAACGTTGCAGCCCAGTCACAACCATCACTTTCGCCCACTCATATGTCATCTGCGACAAGCAAGGGCGCTTTTGACGTGCAGACCTCGAGGCGGAGGTGTCTCTACCCAAAGGCCAATGATGAAGGTTATGATCGGGCTATAACGACAACCTCGACTTACGGATATTGTATGTCTGCTGATTTCTGTCGACAGGATATTCTGGCACTCGGTCTGAATAGTAACGAAGAGGATATAATTCCCCATCATTAAACGAACGTTTTCCTATTCGACCGAAAATAGTGTTACATTAATAAATGTCCACAAGACGCCATGAACCTATTATTTTTCGTCATTTTCACGCATAGAGAAAAAAACATTCATTTTAATTCGTTTAAGTTATTCTGCAATTGAATGATCTCAACTTTAAAACGCACTCATGCACATGATTACTTTTTGAAAGTGGACTGATTGCCTATCTCCTGAAGTCAGCAAAAGACAATACTGAGAGAATGTGGAATATATTCTTGTGAACCACGGCCAGCGGGCTGCACATACGTTGACGCTAATACACATGGTACAAGAGTTATGAGAGAAGGTTTGCCTTCCCAATGCCAAGCGAACTGGCCTCGCACAAATGGCAGCAAACAAGGCCAAATGGAGTTCTATTAATGCTGGAGACGAACAGTCAAAGCTGACAGAACAGAGGCACCAGTCGTCCCAGAAACACATTGGAGTCTCAATTACCATGCAGTTCCCAATCGCTCTTCTCGTCATTCTCTGCCATCAAAGCATCTGGGTGAGTCATAGCACCTCAGCACGCATAATATTTTATCTATTTCATGACCCTTGGCACATGTAGTTTATCATACAAAGATATCAACCTTTTTCATCAAATGGGTATTCAGTTGTCGCATAAGGCTTGGCATGCCTCAGATCCATGAAAGTGCCCTGATTCGTTAGCCAGACACCCCATCCTCTTTTATTATTCATTCCGTGTAGGCTCCAGCGGAGTCGAGGTCGAACATGAAGATGCCATCATCTAGGCAGAACTATGATTACTCGGGCTATGGCGGCGGAGATTATTATTCTGGCTATGGTGGCGGCAGCAGTGGCGGCGACAGTGGCAGTAGCGGTGGGGATGACTTTTTGAATGATATGGCCGACATTGCAGGCATTGGATCATTCCTTTTGGATTTAAGAAGGTGGGATTAATTTTTTCGAATCTCAAAAAAAGCGAGTGAAATGCTTGGTGTACCAGACGAGATCTTCACGTGAGATGTGACAAATGAGATACATATTCCTCAGGGGTGAGATCCTGGAAGCTGCGGACCGGTCATGAAGCCATTAGAGTTCAAGGAGTCTATCGGGCTTCTCCAAAGGGAGTGACCACGGATTTGATTTTCGTGAACGGATGAGTCATGAGTGTCGATAATGCGGGATTCATTTTCTGTTATGTTGCCACTTGGTGTTATGCTTGTGGAACGAATAAATCTGAGATCAGGAAAAGAGTACGGGTTTTCCTCTCCGTCATGAACCCGATTCAGACGTTTATTAGACGTTTATTATCAGTCACACGTTTATTAAAAATGCCATAGGATGTATGAGTTTTTATTTTACTCGCCATTTCACCAGGTTTACAAGAGACAATGATTTTCCACAGTCTTAGAATTGGATGAAGCTAATCACAATGTTGCGATTTTTTTTTCTTCTTTTATATCTACTTTCTGTTATATTGGATTTACGATGGGAAACTCTTGGTTTTAAGAGGTTTATTCAATCTTAATATCATAGGGATCAGTTTTAACACCTATGGAAAACCCACCAATACCGCTCCAAGACGATATCAGCCGACCACGACGCATGAGCCTTAAATCCCGCAGACTACTCCGGACTACAGGTGAAGCACTCTGATCCACCAGCACCTGACCGGGTCAACAGTGTTCGCCGCCAACTGAGCAAGGCCATATCAAATATGTAGACGTTCGTGGAATGGTGGAGTATTATATCCCAATTCGTTACTAATCAGACCGAGTGCCAGGATATCCTATCGACAGAAAACAGTAGACATATTCAATAGTATCCGTATGTCGAGGTTAACGTCGCAGTCCAGTCACAACCTTCATCTTCGCCCATTAATCCCTCATCTGAGACAAGCAAGGACACTTTTGACGTGCAGAAGCTCCTGTGAATGAGATATCTTGCCGCCGAGGGCCTCTACAGGTGCTAATTTACCCTAAGGCATAATGATTTACTGCATACTTTCATTCGAACGGCTCTTTGCACCCAATCATGGACAGGCAAAAAGGTAGGGGGCAATGTAGACGCTAGGTAGTAGACAGTAAGCAACTAGGATATGAAAAAAACCCCAACATACAAACTCCTTAGCTTTAAGAGGACTAGGTCTATCCTAAATTAAGGAACGCTCGACCTCGACACGTGATATCGAAATGGGTGAAATCGCCTCGATATCACTAACTATCTTGAATATTGAAAAAAAAGGAAAAAAACATTTTTTAAAGGAGAATGGCAGCAAATATGAAGCATGAGCATGAACTAGGGTGTGAAAATAAGCAGCAGATTAAGACAATGAAACTACCAATAGACCACATGGCATTTTCCAGGTGAAAATATAGGATATGCGTGTCGGACAACAGCCTTCACGCTCAGCAATAAAAGAAACCCCAGACTACACCAAACACCTTCAATATAATGAACATGTTGATAGTGGCAATGTTCAGAGCAAAGCCAAATAAATATTCCTATCATTTCATGGATTTTCTCCCCAAGGCATATCAACTTCTTTTCTGATTTGTCCAATCAACACCACACATGAATTTGGTGCATTCGGCAACAGCCATCCAAACACCCATCTCTTCATCTGACCCAGTGCTATTCTTCCAGGTCGAATTCTGATACGAAGTAATTGGGGATTCAAGTCCTATGTGCCCAAAATGTTCATGGGAAGAGACACAAATCCACGGTAGATATTTGTCGAGGAGGTGTAGATGGAGTAAAGGTCGATGCTTGTAGATGGGAAAGTGATACCTCAGTAGAGAGAGGGTACGGCATTCATTCAATCGGTATTCCCTTGAATTTTGTGCCCCAATATTGATGTGGAATCGTTGATGCTTTATTAAAGCTCCACTCCCAAGCTTCACCCACTATTTGGTATATGTCGATCTCATGATCAGTGAACAATACGAAAATTAGGTACCAAATGTTCTTCAATAATTAGCACTCAATAGTTCATTTCCTCAATCATTTCCTGTACGGGGAAGTTCGAACAGTCGAGTCGTACGTGATTGTACACACGCATTTTCCGTAAATGTGCTGAGTGCGGTGGTACGAAGTGAGACAAACGTCGAGAGAAGTGAGGTTATACCCAATAAGCATTTTCTGGAGGTATTTGTCCATTGAGATCTTTTGAAGTTCTTACCAAATATATCATTTTCTTGGTCGTATTCTCATGGGGCAAAATGTTATGTCACACANTGGCGGCAGCAGTGGCGGCGACAGTGGCAGTAGCGGTGGGGATGACTTTTTGAATGATATGGCCGATATTGCAGGCATTGGATCATTCCTTTTGGATTTAAGAAGGTGGGATTAATTTTTTCGAATCTCAAAAAAAGCGAGTGAAATGCTAGGTGTACCAGACGAGATCTTCACGTGAGATGTGACAAATGAGATACATATTCCTCAGGGGTGAGATCCTGGAAGCTGCGGACCGGTCATGAAGCCATTAGAGTTCAAGGAGTCTATCGGGCTTCTCCAAAGGGAGTGACCACGGATTTGATTTTCGTGAACGGATGAGTCATGTGTGTCGATAATGCGGGATTCAATTTCTGTTATGTTGCCACTTGGTGTTATGCTTGTGGAACGAATAAATCTGAGATCAGGAAAAAAGTACGGGTTTTCCCCTCCGTCATGAACCCGATTCTGATTCGATGTGGAAGATGATTTCGGGTGAAGGTCCACTCTGGTCACACGTTTATTAAAAATGCCATAGGATGTATGAATTTTTATTTTACACGCCATTTCACCAGGTTTACAAGAGACAATGATTTTCCACAGTCTTACAATTGGATGAAGCTAATCACAATGTTGCGATTTTTTTTCTTCTTTTATATCTACTTTCTGTTATTTTGGATTTACGATGGGAAACTCTTGGTTTTAAGAGGTTTATTCAATCTTAATCTCATAGGGATCAGTTATAACACATATGGAAAACCCAACAATGCCGCTCCAAGACGATATCAGCCGACCACGACGCATGAGCCTTAAATCCCGCAGACTACTCCGGACTATAGGTGAAGCACTCTGATCCACCAGGACCATGGCCGGATCAACAGTGTTCGCCGCCAACTGAGCAAGGCCATATCAAATATGTAAACGTTCGTGGAATGGTGGAGTATTATATCCCAATTCGTTACCAATCAGACCTAGTGCCAGGATATCCTATCGACAGAAATCAGTAGACATATTCAATAGTATCCGTATGTCGAGGTTAACGTCGCAGCCCAGTCACAACCTTCATCTTCGCCCATTAATCCCTCATCTGAGACAAGCAACGACACTTTTGACGTGCAGAAGCTCCTGTGAATGAGATATCTTGCCGCCGAGGGCCTCTACAGGTGCTAATTTACCCTAAGGCATAATTATTTAATGCATACTTTCATTCGAACGGCTCTTTGCACCCAATCATGGACAGGCAAAAAGGTAGGGGGTAATGTAAACGCTAGGTAGTAGACAGTAAGCAACTAGGATATGAAAAAAACCCCAACATACAAACTCCTTAGCTTTAAGAGGACTAGGTCTATCCTAAATTAATGAATGCTCGACCTCGACACGTGATATCGAAATGCCTATCGCCTCGATATCACTAACTATCTTGAATATTGAAAAAAAAGGAAAAAAACATTTTTTAAAGGAGAATGGCAGCAAATATGAAGCATGAGCATGAACTAGGGTGTGAAAATAAGCAGCAGATTAAGACAATGAAACTACCAATAGACCACATGGCATTTTCCAGGTGAAAATATAGGATATGCGTGTCGGACAACAGCCTTCACGCTCAGCAATAAAAGAAACCCCAGACTACACCAAACACCTTCAATATAATGAACATGTTGATAGTGGCAATGTTCAGAGCAAAGCCAAATAAATATTCCTATCATTTCATGGATTTTCTCCCCAAGGCATATCAACTTCTTTTCTGATTTGTCCAATCAACACCACACATGAATTTGGTGCATTCGGCAACAGCCATCCAAACACCCATCTCTTCATCTGACCCAGTGCTATTCTTCCAGGTCGAATTCTGATACGAAGTAATTGGGGATTCAAGTCTTATGTGCCCAAAATGTTTATGGGAAGAGACACAAATCCACGGTAGATATTTGTCGAGGAGGTGTAAATGGAGTAAAGGTCGATGTTCGAGAAGGGGAAAGTGATACCTCAGTAGAGAGAGGGTACGTCATTCATTCAATCGGTATTCCCTTGAATTTTGTGCCCCAATATTGATGTGGAATCGTTGATGCTTTATTAAAGCTCCACTCCCAAGCTTAACCCACTATTTGGTATATGTCGATCTCATGATCAGTGAACAATACGAAAATTAGGGACCAAATGTTCTTGAATAATTAGCACTCAATAGTTCATTTCCTCAATCGTTTCCTGTACGGGGAAGTTCGAACAGTCGAGTCGTACGTGATTGTACACACGCATTTTCCGTAAATGTGCTGAGTGCGGTGGTACGAAGTGAGACAAACGTCGAGAGAAGTGAGGTTATACCCAATAAGCATTTTCTGGAGGTATTTGTCCATTGAGATCTTTTGAAGTTCTTACGAAATATATCATTTTCTTGGTCGTATTCTCATGGGGCAAAATGTTATGTCACACATTTCAAACTTTAAGGTTTTTGAATTGATGCAGAAAGGAGTGGTTCCTGCGACATCTTCAGGATTGCGACAAAAGTTATGACCAATCAATTGAGGGAAGTGGGTCATATCCTTTCCGGAGTCCCAAAGTTGACATGGATCCCCTGAATTCGTCATGTTTCGTGTCCCAATATATTCGACGCCTTCCTCTGTTATCTTGCATTCCGGAGGAGCTGTCGAAAAAGGTTGATAATCTGAGGGTGATAATCATGCGTTATGGTTAACATTCTACAGTTCCGTGATTTTCTGGTGAGAAACGGGTAATCTGAAAAAATTTGCAACAAAAGAACATTTGAACATTTGACGTATTCTAAGTCAAATGTGGTAATATGAAAATCAAATGCGAGAAGGAAAGTGGAATGTTTCTCGTGAATTTAGGATTTTAAGGAAAAGCATGTTCGACTGGAGGAAAGTGAAACGCGACGCTCGTGCTGACCGAGACACACGTCTCACGGTAGTGCCAGAAGAAACAGATGCCTTTTTCTTGCATCTCGTCACCGGTGCATTTATCGAATCAAAAACGTTTCATGCAGATCATGCAGAATGAAAGTTATCGACTGCAAGAATTTGTGTGAATAACTTCGCTGTTATAATCAGGGTTGAATCTTAAACAGATTTGCCTTGGAAGAAGTTGTTTACGGCCATCATGCCATGAGATGGGATGTCATATTTGATAACCGTATCAAATATACAATTTATAAAGTCCAGCATCCACCAAATACGTCTAAATAAATTTCCTGCTGACCTAATGCCCTAATGATATGATTAATCTTTTGACTCCTATATTATTGATACGTATATAGCAATCTTGCATTTCAGTTTTTAGGTACTTTTTTGAATGCATCTTGTATCTAGATAGTTGTACTCCGATTAAAAGTTTTCATTATTAACAATATGAAATCTAGCAAAGATTGTCTGATGAATGCAACACTGAGGTCACCAGCAAGTACATATTTTAAATGTGTATATGAAAACAGACTAATTTCCTTTTCCATTTCCAGACTTTCCCATATGTCGAGTTTGACGTTCCCATCTATCACAGCCATCACATTTGACTTCCATTGTCACATGTGACTTTCCCATAACTATCATACATTCGACTCTGAAAACCTATGTTTATAATTAAACTATCATTGAAATCAATAGGGTTTAGTAGCATCCTTTGAACAGCTTTTAGAAGAACGAAATCCCAAACGGCTCTTCTCCTTTCAAGACATCATTAATTACCCCAGCAAATTTCAATTGCCAATTCCCCAGTGTTATGAACAATGGGTCCGGCTTTTTTGAAGACGTGGAAATAATTCCGTCCCCCCTCCCCAATGGTAGCCATTCCTAAAAGACAAATTAAAGGAATTCTCCGTTTTGTTGTCGTTCAGGAAATAGACAAACCAGAGACGTCGATTGATGTATTAATTCCGAAAGTGTTTTTTTATGCTCTTTTACAATTAATCAGTTTGCTCTAAAAAATAAATTTCCTGCCGTCTTAAAGTGCTGGCTTCAATCCTGTTTCCCAAGGTTGCTGTAAATTGTTCTGGGGTCATGCCGGATTCATGACTGTTTTTGCTTTCGTATTGGGATCTGTACATTCTATATCTGAATTCATGCGCTGAGTTCATGACACAAGATGAGACCGAAGCAGTGGGTAACGATGACCGGCGATATGATATGAAGGCAGTCAGTGCGTGAGACCTAGGCCCTACGTTAGTGAGTCATGTAGATAGCGGGGGAAAAGAAGTTTTGAAAAAAGAAGAAGCTTTGAAAAATGAAACCTTCTTTCGTTCATTTTGGCTTAATGTGTTGCCTCCAATCCCGTCTCCCAAGGTTGCAGGGTGTTGGAGAAGGGAGAGGAAGAGCCTTTGAGGCATTATTTTCACCTTACTGCATTAAGTCAATTTCAAATTGCGGGGCAAACACGTTTTCCAGCTTCAATAAATTATTCCGTATTTTCATGCTAATACTCGGAACTTCTGAAATCAGTGGCCTTTTTGCACATGGGTTTGCTTCCTGTCTGAACAGTCAAAGAAAATCATCAAGTATCGGAATATCTTACTCGTGTCATCGCAGAGCGGGATGTTACAATATTCCCATGTCGTTTCAGTGACGAAGCACCACGGCCTTTCCTTCGGCCAAATATTCCGGCAGTAATTCCGATCTCTCGAAATGAAGGTGCCTCTTCGAGAGAAATAGGCCAAATATCCAAGCCTACCATAATCGTCATCCATGGGTTTGGGTGCCGTATTATATATTTCAGTTTTGTCAGCAATCATCCATGGCAAGCATTGTTTCCCTGTCTCTGTCTTGTCCATCGTCCCCATGTATTCCTTCCCCGCATCCGTCAGTCGACATTGTGGATACTCGTGTCCTCCATCGCCAACAGCTGAAATGGATTATGTTATTGGTTTCGGCTTCAATATCCACGAAGTAGCTACCTTACCTTTACTCTATCCCGACTAATCACCTGGGGTTAAATGTTTATCCTAATCTTAAAAATCCTTCCTGGCCGAAGAAAGCCTTTGCATCTTTCGAGTGCTGTTTTCTTTAATGAGAGACTTGCATGGGAAACATGCAACATAAAATGGAGCAACTGGATGAGTGAGAACCATCGGAGTTCTATATCAAATTCGGGAAGAAGGGAATGAAAATGCCACATTAAGAAAAATAAGAATAGCCTCACTGCTGCTGACGAAGTCCGCCAAG
The DNA here is from genome assembly GCA_905338385.1 of Darwinula stevensoni. Lineage (NCBI taxonomy): Eukaryota > Metazoa > Arthropoda > Ostracoda > Podocopida > Darwinulidae > Darwinula > Darwinula stevensoni. The sequence continues at coordinate 141,070 of CAJPEV010000229.1, read as the reverse complement.
AGACGATAGCAGAAGGGAATATCGCAGGGACGGTTAATAAAAGAATTTAAAGCTCTGCCCTTCGTTTTGCACCATGGAGAATCATTATAAGGACTGGAATTTGGATTTCGACAGAAGTTGTGTTTGCTGTCCAAACGGTCGGGGAACGAAGTGAGGTAATCAATCGTGGAAAGGTCGCCATCCTGGATCAGCCATGGCTGACAGGGATCCGCCATCCGGGACACATCATTCTTCCCCATGTATTCCCCACCCATACCCGTCAGTTTGCATTCCATTGGAACTGGTGGAATAAGAATAGGGATGAATCCATCACAAGTACTGCGTTACTCCTCTCCCGGTCAAAGCGTTCGAAAGCGTTAGTGAGTTAATTTCCGTTCCCGACCAAAGCGCTAAAAGGCGTTCGTTGTGTTTTGGAGATTCTACAGCCATGTGTTGGAAGTCTGGTCTGGTCCTACCTACGTAGCTAATTTGTGCATGGATTTAGCCTTGACTTGAAGACTTTGTCCCGTTAGGTATCCCCAGAGGAAATAACCACATGGCTTGAGATTGGGGGAAATTGTGGGCATATTATTCCACCGCTGTGGATGTCAGGAAATCTGCTAGACAACATTCTGGTAATGGAGTTCTCGTGCAGGAAGTCTAACACAACGTTCGCTTGTGTTGGCAGGCCATGATCTCAATCCATGTGGCTATTTCCTCTGGGGATACCTAAAGGACAAAGTCTTCAAGTCAAGGTTACATCCATGCACGTTTGGAGACTTGAAGGCGACTATAGAGCGTTAAGTCTACTTCATTTCCCGGGATACTCTGCAGACAGTTGCGCAGAATTACTCCACACCCCTACGTCTGGTGATTGCACACAGAGGAGGACACATTGAACATGTATTTTCATAGACTATAACATCCCCACGTTTATGGATTCTAGATGCGAAATTTCAAGCATCTAGTCCTATATGTTCCAAGATGATACATATTTATAATGGTCCCATGAATAAAACATCACCCTATTTTTATGTAAGCGACACAACAGAGGAGAAAAAATATGGTGATAAACGTTATGATATGCTCCAGAAAGTAAGACCTATTTTTGATGTTGTGAATACTTTCCATGAAAAATACAGACCAGGATGTCAATTAGCAATTGATGAGACAATGATTGCACTCAAAGGATGTCATCATACAAAACAATATATGAAAAATAAGCCAACCAAAAATGGGACTTCACAATTTTAGTCCTGGCAAGCCCTCATTGTTATGCCTAAAGTGCAATGTGTATCTGGGTCAGAAAAAGCCTAGAAATAAATAAACATTGTTGGATAATCAAGTTGTCATGAACCTAATGGTGAGCTCAATAGGTATGAATTATAATACCTACATCGATAGTTTCTTTTTTCGCCTGCTGGGCGCATGAATTTGCTGCTTCAAAACAAGACATATGCATATGCCACGACGAGGCCTAATCGCAAAGAGTGGTGTAAAGAAATGGTTCAAACGGTCCAAAGTCCAAAGATCCAAACGGTTTGAAAGTGAAGAGGGGGGGGGGAAGCAAAATTGTGCAGTCTGGTGGAGTGACTGTTATAGGGATGACAACAGGGAAATGACAACATGACAACAGGGACCTTTGTGCACTGTTAAACACTTGCAACCCAAGAAAGAATGTGTTAGCGCTAAAAAATCAACTGGCAAAGGAAATAAACAGATAATGGAGGATTGTCCTTTACCTGTTGCCAAATGCACCAAATTCATGGGTGGTGTTTATAGGGCAAATCAGAAAAGACTATGCCTTTGGGTGAAAATCCATGAAATGGTAAAAATATTTATTTGGCTTTGCTCTGAACACTGGCACTCTCAATAGGTTCATTGTATTGAATATATCGTGAAATAAACCAGTCATTCACTTCCAAGTATGGCTGCACTCATAGGCAATTCAGGCTTGCTCTGTACAAAGAACTGATTGGCAACTTTTCATCCCGCAAACGTGTGGGTCGCCTAAGAAGTTTGTCGCTATAAATTCGTTGTCGTCTATAATTCGCCAAAGAACCTTCACAAAGTAGTGAATATAGAAGGAAGGAACAAGGTATTTGCCTATTGTAGCAGCCAGAAGAGGAAAGGTACATCGGGAATAGGGATACAAACCTCCTGGATATGCAAAAATAGTGATTGGCATCAACGGGGGGATATGATATAGCCTCATTTTTAAGTTTTGAAAGCAAAGTCCATTTTATAGGTCGATTACTATCTATACTTTCTTTTACTCATGGGCGGTGTTAAGAACCTCTGGCGGAAGTAAATATACAGGGTATGGCTAAAAAAGTGACCAACGACTCTTGACATACACAGTATGCAATAGAAACCGGATAAGTGCATACTGCATGATTTCAGAAATCAGGTAACTGCAGAAATGTCCCATGTCCAGAGTATTTTCTCAATGTTATGTACATGATCTAAACTGATCTAAATTGATTTTCTTTTGCAAATGGTTTTCATGGGCTTATAAAAATTGAATGGCACATGGATCAGTGAGTCCATCCAGGGAGTTTTCTCCGAATAAATAAATAAAAAGTCCGAATAAACATTGATTTTCGATTTGGAAGACCTGAAAAACACTAACCAGAATGCGTTTAATGCGAAAATTTTGGAATACATCAGGTGTTTCATATGGTACGATAATTGCACTCTTAAGTGTTCTCTCATGTTTACATGGTAGGCACTAAAGAGGCGTTCCCAGAGCAACACTATTGCAACGCTTCAGATACTCCTTTGATGTGTTCTCACCAAAGATGAGGCAGATAGAAATATTAATACATGGACAAGCATTGCTGGAAGGGTATGCATCATTGAAAGGAATAAATAGCTGCATAAAGCAAAGTAAGACCCTTGCACATTACAAGTTAGCCACTTGAACATCTGTTGACCACCTTGGGTTATGATGGGTGTGGGTGAGTAACCCCAAAAGTGTGTATTTGCAGTCGCCCTTTAGTAGCAATAACGCCAAACCGTGTATGATCCTGTACAGTCTAAACATTAGAGGTGCAGTGTAGTTGTAAAAATTGGAGAGCGATAAGAAAACAGCCACAAGTTGACTAGTCCAGTGAATACAGTGGATGGGTGATGGTGATGAGGAAACAGAATCCATGTCTTACTATCTGATACATCATTGACACAAGCGTATTTTCGTGCTGAATTTTTGCAACTGCCTTTTTTTGGCAGCTCATTAGTATATTGTTGCATCACTCTTATCAGCCCTACAATCTATATGCAGTATTTCACCCCCTGTCACTGTTTTTCACCACTTAGATAATAACATGATAAATAGAAGATCTGATAACATGTATACAATCCCAAGTTCTGAACTCCATGACAAGAAAATTGGAAACACTTTCAAAATACACGAAGGTACATATGCATAAACTGCAATAAGGACACTATCCTAGGGGATCATGTCACCGAGCGGATTGTGTGAGCATCCTGGCAGGAGACGATTGTAAGCCAGGTCCTGATATACCAAGATACACATTAAATAACGGAACACAACATGTCATTCCTATGTTTCCTCCTCTCCATCAGCAGCAGGAGCTCCTGCCCATTCCCAACGTCTAATTACTTTCCAATAACTGCTGGTAGCATTGCTTCGGCGCAACAAATACGGATAACACTTTTTGAATCAGTTAGAAACGCGTATATTTGTAAAGTGAACGTTTAATGAAAATAGCTCCGTTGTGCGTTGAGATATTTATGTAAAATATCGTAGGTCATTTTTTGTCATACCCTGTGTATTCCCTTAATGAGACTGCCTACTTTTCGAATACAAAGTAAATGAATTCAGATTAAACAATATATCATATGACCGTCACCTCCTATAACATGTTATTGAATCAGTATTCCGACCTAAGATGTGTTATGCTTTGAGAGCGATTCTTCGGATGATGCATGTTCCTCATTTAGTATCGTGCTCCTTGATTGCACGAATATGACCATTTTTCAGTACTGGTCTTTTGACCTACATTATTGATGGACCAAGGCATTTGCAGACACTCACGGCACACTCATATGGCCTTTCGCAACGTACCACAGCAAATATTCCCAATTCGCCCCCTTTTTGAATCTATTCCATGCTCAAATATCTCGTTAATTTATTATAGTCCCATATTAAATAGGATTTGTCAACATATGTCCCCATTCTTCGACTTGACACCCAACAAGGAGAGTAAGGAATTTAGACCGAAGATCTAATTTGCAGAAACGGGAAGCTTACCCATCTCATCACAGAGTGGTATATCGCAGTATTCCCATTCAGTAGAGGGATAGTCGGAGACGAAACACCAAGGCTTCTGTCCAGATCCTGGATTTCGGCAGTAATTAATAGCCAGCTCGGGACTGTGATTGATGAAGAGATCAGCGTAATGCAACACTTCAAAGGCATCAATCGTCCGAGGAAGGTGCTTCGTCATCACATCTGGATATTTTTCCAGGCCAGAAAATGAAATCCAGTTCTTGCATGCCTTCCCTGTTTCGCTGGTCTTCACATTTCCCATGTATTCCTTCCCCATGTTTGTCATCAAACAATTTGGATAAATTGCTTCTTCTTTGAGATTCTGACCTGATAGAGGGCAATAGTATTCTTCCAGTAGTCGCATTGAAGGATATTTCTATCATAATGGGATCATAGAAATCATATTATGATGGAATATGATCATATTATGATAGCACATATAATGTTCCAATCCTTGCTCCATGAGTTCCTCAACATATCAGGATAGACGGTGTTAAGTGCAACAACAATTCTGTCGGATAAGAGTCCCAAATCGGTTATTTCAGCCAGATGAACCTTTCAATTAACATAAAACGCGGAAATGTTGTAGGGTTAAGTCTTCCGCGGCGATATGGTAATGGGTATACCTCTCACAATCCAACGGTTTTGAAGATGCTAGTCCAGAAACGCTACCGAAGGGTGGGGGCCCTTCATCTTGTTGGACGATTGTGTCTTCAGGCAACTGTGGGATTGCAAAGAAGTTCGATATGAACTGTCACACATGACACACTGACGAACGCTTGGTGCGAAGTGGAGAACTGGTTAGACGTGTGCTGAACTACATAATACATCGTGATTGATTAACTTCATGCGAAAAACGTTAAATTTACGAGCAATGTGCTAAAATGCCTTGAAAATGTATGTTTGCTTCCCAGAAGCAACCTTTAAAACCGATTTTCTGATCATTCTGGAAAATTCAGTACATAAACCTCCATGTCTCTGCTTTGGTAAGTTCACAAATATATATTTATTTTGATTCAAAGAAAGGAGCCCATTATGAGGAAGTCTCAGACCACGGGGCTCTTCTACCTTAATACTCTTCATATTTTTTCGCTTATGACGAATGAAGAAATGCCACCCGGTGAATGAACCCTGGCCACCCGTCTTGCCTCTGGTTTCTGAACGTCTTTGGTCCTCTCTACATTATGAAAACTGCATATTATGAGCTATTCAAAATTCTGACATAGAAGAGAAGAGAATATGGAGGAAAATAACGTTTTCAGTTCATTAAATTCTGATCCGAAACCATGTTGGACATTTCTTGCTGATACTTTCTCTATGGAACGGAAGTTCTGTCGACACGAGTACACTGAATGGAAATTGGTATATTCATGTTCTGAGGACGAAAGACTTCAAGGTCATATCTAGATCCGCAGAATGCTCTATGAAGGTGCGTCGTTTCTTCCCATGTCAATAACTAGACGTTTTAGGAGCCAGAGTTGGTAAGACTGAGCCGTCTCGAGCCTGTGAGCATTCATCGATTCATCCACATTGCAGGTCGCATCGAATTTTTAACTCTCGATGTAAGAAGCTCCAAGAACATTGAAGATTATACTTACTTGAGGAGGGACTGCATCAACGAGTTCAGCGTACTTGGACGTGCTGGGAGAATCGATGTTTAGGGATCTTTATTTTCGTATGTAAATGAATTATGATAGCAGCCCGAAGAGTATAATATTAAGTGAAGGAGCGTTAAAGTATTTTTTAGGTATTGCGTTTACAATAATTTGTATATATTTTCTTAGTCATACGATCAGCTTCTTGGCGCGCCCTTGTCATAGGGAGTGTATTGCGCTCATGTGAAGGTATGAAAATTATATTTACGTACTCATATAATCTAGTGGGTTAATTGATAATTCGGCCTGAATTATACCATAACGGATTGCAAAACTAGCCTGGAACCTTTAACCCTTAAGCGTCGGTTGACGCATATTCACATCAGCCTATGTTAGCGCGGTTGACGTATATTTGCGCGAATTTGATTAAATTCGTTGAGCTTAATGGCTTTCCCCGAAATTTTATCTGGAGGTTTCTGGCACATGTTGCATTTGTACGAGGGAAAGTCATTAAATAACAGGAATTTCATTGACTTTTTTACAAGAGTACTTACAGTAATTGTTTGTGTCTTATTTTTCGATCTAGTCCCCCTGCTTTGCAACACACTTGGTCCACCTGTCCATGAGCTTGCGGATGCGCTCTAGAAAAAAGCTTTTTGGTGTGGCCTTTAACCAACTTTGCACCGCCTCCATTACCTCGTTGTCATCTGCAAACTTCTGACCCCGCAAAATGTTCTTTCAAAGGTCCAAACAAGTGAAAGTCCGATGGCGCCAAGTCCGGACTGTATGCTGGATGTTTCAATACCTCAAATTTCAGAGTACGTAGCGTATCCACTGTATGCGCAGCCGTATGGGGGCGGGTGTTGTCGTGCAGCAACAATACTCCTTTTAAGAGAAGTCCCCGGCGTTTCGATCGTATCGCGGGCTTCAACTTGTTCACTAGCATGTGACTGTATCGAGCACTAGTCAAAGTTTCACCCCTTTCCTGGAAATGCACCAATATAGGGCCATTGACATCCCAAAAGATGGTTAGCATGATTTTCCCAGCGGAAATCTGTGTCTTGAATTTTTTCTTCGCCGGAGAAGGCGTGTGCTTCAACGGCATCGATTGTTTCTTACTCTCTGGTTCATAATGGTGCACCTAGGACTCGTCTTCTGTCACAATTCCATGGAGAGAAACACTTCCTTCACGAGCATGACGGTCCAAATGCTCCTGACAAATCGTCTGCCGTGCACACTTGTGATCATCGGACAGCTGCCTTGGGACCCATCTGCTACACACTTTCCTATACCCGAAGTCATCATGGACAATTTTGTACGCAGCGCCGTGACTCGTGTTGAATTCTACGGCAATTTCATCAATAGTGACTCGCCTGTTGTCACGGATTCGCTGCTCGATCTGCTGTTTCACTGTCTCAGTTGCCACACTAACTGGTCTCCCACTCCGGTGTTCATCACTGACGTTTTGTCTTCCGTTTTTAAATCTTTCCACCCATTCATACACTCTCCCCTGACTCAAACAGCTGTCTCCATACTGAACCTTCATTCTTCTGTAGATTTCAGAAGGTTTCGCACCCTCTGACCACAAAAAACGAATAACGCCTCGTTGCTCTTCTGCGGTGCAAGTCGACAGTGGAGTGGCCATGTTGTACGAGCTATTGCGCAAGTGCATACTGCTTGATCGTCACGACCCCTATATGGGGTATTGCTAAGGAGCCATTTTGTGTCCTGAAATAAGATTTTTTTTTGTCTTCCGTTTTTAAATCTTTCCACCCATTCATACACTCTCCCCTGACTCAAACAACTGTCTCCATACTGAACCTTCATTCTTCTGTAGATTTCAGAAGGTTTCGCACCCTCTGACCACAAAACAACGAATAACGCCTCGTTGCTCTTCCGCGGTGCAAGTCGACAGTGGAGCGGTCATGTTGTACGAGCTATTGCGCAGGTGCATACTGCTTGATCGTCACGACCCCTATATGGGGTATTGCTAAGGAACCATTTTGTGTCCTGAAATAAGATTTTTCGTTGTGCATACTTTTCCATGCACTTCTGAATAAAATTCCTGTTATTTAATGACTTTCCCTCGTATATAATATTAAATCCAATAACTATTTTGTAAATCCAGTGGGGTCGATTTAGCCGCCTGTGGGAATGGTTAAGTGCCACCTCCCCCGACGCCAAAGGTTTAAGGACGTATTTCAACAAGCTGCCTTACTCTTACTCGAATGTCGTGCAGGAGAGGGACAAAAGGGAACATCACAGTATTCCCAATTCATTTCCTGGTCGTTTGAATTGTAGCACCAGGGCCCTCCAGGACGACCCCCCGCATTTCTGCAAAAATTGTGATTATCATCCACGTCATCGGAGAACGCAGGAAGTCTCATTTCCCACAACCGATATTGGACACTCAGTTTCACTTTCAGCCAGTGCACACACGGGAGACCAGACAGGCTTGTCTTAATCTTCCCGGCATATTCTCCTCCCTTTTGAGTCAGCTTGCATTCCATTGGGGCTAGAAACACAATAATGATATCGTGGCGTCAGAGAAAATCGATCAATTAGTTCGCTTCAATACTATCGAACACCTATAAACATAGAGCATGGCGACTGGGAGTCAACGTGTGATTCTTTCATGCGTGTATTAGCACTTTGGTTGCTCTTAATTTCAGGACGAGTTATGAAATGGTTCTGCGCGTGCTTGTTTGTAATTCATTTCCATAAGGATTTGTCAACATTGAAGAGATATTTAGACAATCGCAAATATGATTACTTGAAGTTTTGTCTCCTCTAGTCTATCCTCAACCCGCTTTTATTGAATATCACAAGACTACAACCGAAAAGGAACCTTCGTTTTCAATATACCTTACAATACTCTATTATCTCGGGAAAAGTTATAGCGTGCGAACTTGCATAGCAGTGAACACGGTGGACCTTTCAGAAGTGAAGGGAAGCTTCATATGCGATATGTAACAAAATATATGCCTGATTCCCATGGTCGAATGTGTAGGATTTATGACTGCCAGCTTCATTGCTGATTTCATCCTTTTTTGTGTAAAATACTGAACTGCTCCTAGTTTTCTCGGTTCACGAATTTGATATTCGGTAAGATAACACCTTGAGGTCAGTGGTATTGGTATCATTATATATATATTTCCCGCATTTCTCATATCCCTTGCTGCCTGCTGCACCACTTAGTGATTGAATTACGAGCGAGAATCCGACAAAAGTCAAATTGTAACCGCTTGCGTGTATCGCATGTCAATAACGTTTCAAGGACATGCTTGAAAATGAACCGTTGAAAAGATGAATAAAAAAAACTATTAATGGCCAGTACGAAATCCGTCGCTTAGCTATCGAAATAGAGCAGCCATCCTCTCCGCCTTTACTCGGCAAAATCATAGGTATTGAATGCAACTCCTTTCTGGAAATGGAAGGAGGTACGAACCATTGCATCGGATTCCTGATAGATTCTTGAACCATGAAAATATATTGTGCATTTCCATAAAAATCCCATCGGAGTACTATAGAAATGATACATTTATGCTTAAAATATATCTTGGAATTCCAACAGACATTACATTAGGTGCAAAGTCGAAAGATGGGATGCAGAAAATTATTGCCTTTTCTTCAATACCAATTCGATATAATTTGTAAGCCTTTTCATATTCAACAGTCATAGCCTCGCAATCGTAAATGTGACTGACCCGATCTTAATAAACATCTGCAACATTGTGCGTTGTAGCGAGTTGGTGAATTGCAAAATGAATTCGGCGGTGTGAAATAACAGGACCCAAACTTACTCGGGTCATCACATAAGGGAATGTTGCAGAATTCCCATGTTATGTCACGGTTCAAGATGAAGCACCATGGCCTTTCCCTGAAAGTGGGATTCCTGCAGTAGTTCTCGTGAAATCCTGAGTCCTCGTTGAGGAAATGTTCTTCATAGGACAAGGAAACCTGGAAATCTTTGGGTTTCGGATAGGGCCTGGAATCCCATCGGAGGCAGTCATTTCCATTTTCTGTAGTGTTCCTTTTTCCAATGTATTCCTTTCCCTTAGCAGTTTTCCGGCATTCCGGATACACTAAGAATGCATCGAATTATTAATTTGCATCATTGTCCACTGTACCCCAAAAATCAGAATGAATAAACAGGTCTACAAGAAATGGTTCGATAAAGAATGCAGAGAAAAGAAAATGGAAGCCAAGTGAGCACTCAAATTCGCCCTTTCTGTGCACGCACCCCTCGCTGACTACAACCGGGTCCGATGCAAATACAAGACCTTCCTATGTTTTTCCGATGCCCGACACGAGAAAAATCCAGCTTCTAAGGCGTATTGAAGAAAGTAACATCACTCATTGGGTGATCTTCAAAAGGAAATGCAGCTCTACACCTGTCCCAATCACATAGGAAGAATGGGTTGACCACTTGACTCATACTCTGAACCCTCTAACAGAAGTACGACCTATCCATGCCCCAGGGAAAATTTCTGGAAACCTCGACCTAAGAGCATGGTGCAACCAATCATTCTCTGAAGAGGAAATTCTTCGCATGCTTCAACGGATGCCCGACGGGAAAGCAACTGGACCCGACTTCATCCCGATTGATCAACTGAAAGCCTCGACTCACATCCTGTGTTGTCGAGCCTCCAAGATGATATCCTGGTATCAACTTTCCTCCCTGAACGCTGACGTATCCGGCGGCTAAAATCTGTATATAAAGGGAACGGGAGGATCGACGATCCTGACGGCTACCGAGGAATATCCTTATCATCAACACCTTTAGAGTTCTCAACAGGAATGCTTTACTACCGCAACTACCGAACAATATGGTTTCAGGAGTGGGGCTATTAAACTATCCAGTCCATAAGACTCCTCACTGACGCCATTGCCTACCGGCTCAGCAAGACCAGAGGCTGGCTCTATGTTGTCTTCGTCGAAAGGGAGCATTCTCATCGACAATCTACAATGTAGGATGATCAAGGGACACATCCTCAGCCTCATCCATGACGTCCAGCGGAAAAGGAAAAACTACGTAAAGGTCAACGATGGCCTGACAATTTGCGAGACAATCCCCCAAGCACAGGGCGTACTTCAAGGCGATTCCCAAAGTCCTTCCTTATTTCTGATATTTGCAAGCGGCCTCCCAGTAGCCCTGAAACAAGCAGCCTCATCGGTTCATGTCATTATGCATGCAGACGACCTTGTCATGCTTTCCACGAACTGAGCGGAGCTGCAGAATACCTTCGAGGCACTCAAGATATGGACTGATGGCCAGAAATTGACTCTGAACATGGCCAAAACAAAGGCAATGAAATTCCGAAAAGGGGGGCATCGCTCCAAGGCCGATGTACCGTTCACTTCTGGCAATGACCACATCGGCTGGGAGAGACCGTATGAATACCTGGGTGTCGCCCTTCAGACAATGCTGACCTTCACAAACCATGTAGAAATGAAGAAAAAGTCAGTGCTGAGAATAACTGGTTCTCTCACTAACATTCACTGCCTGGAGATCGAGACCGCATAAAAGTTCTTCACCATCAAGCTACCCCCCCCCCTACTCACTTTTGGACTAGAGGTAATCACCCCTACGTGAAACATAGAGGTGATTCTTCTGGAATCCTTCTGGAATTCCACCTTCTGGAATTTGACAAAGTGGAGAGTGCCTTCCTGAAAAAGACACTATGCCTCTCTGGTAACACCTCTGCCATTCTGGGGCACCAATTGGCACTCCCATCCTCAGTGAATAACTCAAAAAGACCGAACACTTTCATTCGAGGGGCATGCGTGGACAGAACACCACGACATAGTCAACGAGAGGCGTTGGAAGTCCGTAGTTAAAAAATTCACGGAAGGTCCGGCTTTTACCTGTCGCTTCTGGGATGGAGCGAATCAAACTAAATTTCATCTCCCAAGGAGACTCACCAGCCACGAATTTCAACATGTAATATGATCCCTTAAAGAATTTCACAATACTAAACCCACCTGCGTCTGCCGCCTCAGCGAGGCTCCTGCAGGTCACTGCTACCAAATGATGCACTGTCATGCAAAAACGAACTCCAACCTCCTCTCCACACTACAAGAGCTACTATCCTCCAAAACGGCCCAAATCACATTGCTCCTTTCCCCATTTGACGTTTTCTCCCCTTCATTTTTTTTACAATGCCATTGTACTGTCCTTACTGAGGACGAAATAAATAGTTCAATATTCTAAGAAATCAGTTGCTGAGCTACAAAATTTATATTGTAATAAATGTTTTCCTTCTTAAATTTACTAATGATTTACCACTTCATCAAGATATTAAAGGTTTAATGGCAGGGCATTGGAGTTTTCAAGGCATGGAGTATTTGGGGCTGTGTGTCATTTTCATGGGTTTTTTTCCAGCAGTTTAGATATGAAAATTTCACTCTCTGCTCATAACCCTTACTATATGTACCAAAACATTCGTAATTTCGAAATGATATGATAGTATCTGAATTGTTTTTTCGATGAAGGGGTAATTCGAAAGTTTTTAGGCTTTTCTCTTAAAGATAAATTGGGCATTAGTTCAACCGCACTCATGGATTGAAATGACTTTGATGCTTATAGTGAAAATTGCATCATTTTCATTAACACCCGGTGAAATATCTCAGTAAAGTACTTAGAGCACTTTGAGTGAAAACAGGAAATTTGATCTTGTAGGCAGCGAGGTTCCTCAAAACAGACGTGACGCACCATCACATTCGCGACATCTGTTTTTATAACCCGAACAGAACCTTATTAACGGATGCTTGCTTGAATGAGAAATGTAAGGATTTCAGTAGAAAGTCCACTCATGTGCATCGGTTTTTAAATAGTATCTATTCTGCCAGGGAGGAAAGAATAATAATATTTTGCCTGTTTGCCTCATGAGAACGACTTTGTCAAAAAGTGAACTTAAATAATGCGTCTTATATAGTGTGTACTGGAAAGTTCTGAACTGTGAGCCTGAAAGTGACACATGAAGCCAAGTTACGACCTAAAGGTGCCATTGAATAGAACCGTGAAGGAGCCCATGAACTAGCATGTAGGGTAAAAGACCTAGTGATGGACCGGTCCCCAGTGATGGGCCACAGCACATAAAAATTCCAATTGCTAAGCTTCCATAGCATGCCTACCCAAGTTATGACATAGACTAGCAGCATTCTAGCACATAGACACTTCAGAGGTGGTAATGGAACAAATGCCTAGTTTTTGGAATTTTCCTGCGAAGTGGCCCATCACTGAGTACCCGCCATTAACAGGCCCATCACTGGGTCTTTTACCCTATGTGCTGTTGAGTTTTTTTTAAATCATTGTTGGCAATCGAAAATTGTAATAATAAAAAATTTAGTTCTGCAACTACTTTGAGACAGTCACATCACATTCTCAAATTGTCGTCCACCTTGGGCAAGGCACATTCCGACTCGCTTTTCAAAGTTTCTAATGACATTCGGAAAAACATCATGTGGGATTGTAGTTGCATGCAACTGAATTGCACCCTTCAGCGCCTTCATAATCCCAGGTCGAGAGACGTACACATTATTCTTTAGATAACCCAAAAGAAAAAAGTCCAATAGGGTCAGATCAGGGGATCTTGCTGGCCACTCCATTGCACCTCCTCAGCTGATCCATCGCCGTGGAAAGTTCACGTGAAGGAAATTGTGAACTCTTCTGTCATTATGGGCTGGTGCAAAGTCGTGTTGATTCCAGAGAGGCAACTGAGGAAGAAAGTGTACCATTTGCTGTGGACGTTCTGGAAACTGACGAATCGCGGTCACGATATTCATCTGGAGCCATCTGTAGCCGGGACCATTAACAGTTTGAGGATTTCCTGGAAAATCTTTTTAAAAATATGTACCTAAAATTCAACCATACCATATAACTGCCCACACATTGGTCCTGGCGAGCCACGAAATGCCTTTTCACAGCAATGCAGATTTTGGCTGCTTCAGTGGTGAAGATGGCACCTGTTAACACTTCCCTCCAAGTAGAAAACAGCTTCATCACTGAATATGATGTGCTTTAAAAAGGCATAATCTGGATCAATTTTGCAGCAGATATAATTGCAGAAGTTCACTCGCTGTTCGAAATCTGTCACAATTAGGCCTTGAACTTTACAGAATGTGCATGGTTTCAAGCGGTGCTCCTTCAAGATGCTGGGGACTGATGTTTTTGATTGTTTAAAATTGATCTTGTCTTTCGGATGGACTGCTCAGGGTGTTACTGAAATTCTGCAAGGGCCCTCTGACCCTCCGGAGGAGGCATTGCAGTTTTTGGCCTCCCTTGACCGCACACATTATCAACACTTTCATGTTGCAGGAACTTCACATGTAAAGGGTCTTGCATAACTTTTTGCTTGGGGGGCACGGCAATTACGGTGTATAACAATTATCGGTGTTATACGTCTTTCGAAAGCAAATTTTGTTCGGATTTCAGATAAGTCATATGACAATTAAATGTCCGTGGTCGTTGGCTATGATGCAGGACAATTTGTGATAGACCGCACTCGATCAAACCCATCGAGGAGCAATGGATGCAGTCGCAACGTTTTCAATCGAAAATGGATTGCTCAAAATCTCATAGCAATGAGATGGGGTTACTGGCAACTGGCGAAAAATGATGCGAAACTTCTTTTGGCGACTACAGACAGGAACCTTACTAATCGAAATTCTAACGCTGTTCCTTAAAACCTCCAAAATATTATGTATGAACTTGAAAATGAAATAAAACTTCTTGAAAATTTACTGAAATCATACTCTCAACGTTTGCGGGCTCTACGCGAAGCCAATGAAGGTCGCACAAAATGTTGACGCATCACTTTATTCAGGTTGAATAGAGTTTTAAATTGATACCTTACTTACCAATGTTGCTTTTGTACTTATGGATGTATCCCCCTAGCGAAAGGTTATACAAGACCCTGTAGACTGAAAATAGACGTTTCTGTAGGCGGAGCCCACACATATTTTACCTTGAACCTCTGCTGAACGGAAGATGGACTTCTTGTAGCTATACAGGGTCGTGCAAAAGTTCCCGTGCACTTTGAAAATCTAATGTTTTCACTAATCAACTGATTTTTAGCGATTCTGATGAGGTTTTTTTAATTCTATAGACATTTTTGATACGAAATGTTTTCAATATAGTAAAAAATGTCAGTCTTTATTTGAATTTTCTTTTCTCTGGAGCTATAACGCCTAAAGAGAATCGAAGCACTAATCAAAGTGTGCGGGAACTTTTGCAAAACCCTGTATTCCACTTATCAATGTCAGTCTCCTCTTACTTTGAATGAATGGGTGACATTCAAAAGTAAATTAGGCTCACTCAAAGGACTCCTTTAATACAATATGCCCCTGAAAGGTGAAAAATATCCTCAATTTTCAGGGTCCAGAACATTCCAGGACACACTTCATATAGAGACGATCATGACTGTGTGACTGACTGAGAGAGGGAGTGACGTTAATTCTATCCATGTTCTCGAGAAGTAAGAATCTGAAACTTTGTACGCATGTACCTTTTCGGATGGAGAGCTCAGAAAAAATCCGACTTTGGAGGTATACTCGTATGCCCTGAGGGCACCCATTTCGAGTGAAGATGTCTTCAATTACATATATGTATATTTACTTCAGTCATACGGAAATACATGGAAAGCCGAAACGTGGCACGGACGTGCATACTGAGACACTCAGTTTAGAAAAAATGTAAATGTACAAATGCATGTCCTGGGGGCATATTTTTGCGGTGACGTTTTCAAATAATTTATTTGTCCTAACAAATTGAGCACAAATATTAATAGAACGGTGAAACTTGGCACACCAATAACTGAGATGATAGTTCAGAAAAATTAGTATTTTGTGGTGCATACCCTCAGGGCACAGCTTAGGGTTGTACCGGCTTTTCCAAATACTAGAATATTGTTTGCACCTGCAAAAGGATCAAACGGGAAAGGCTAAAACTTGGTATGCATCTGCTCCTCCGAGTATGATTTCAGTAAAAACTATTAATTTTTAGGTAAAACCCAAGAGGGTGCATTTCATAGTAAGGCGCATTTTCCAGAATCCTTTCTGACCCATTGAAAGAGGGAACAAAATCAATTTTAAAATTGGTACGGAAGTACCTGTTCGATTGCTGAGTGCAAATTCTACTTTTGAAATATGACCCCTCTTGGCATATTATGATGAGATTTGGAATTAGGCATATAAGAAACGATCGCAGTAATTATTACGATAAAAAATATCGGTTCCTCCTAACTAGCGAGTTTGTTTTCCTAAAGGGCAAACAAACTCCTTAGTACAGTATATAATATTGACCCTTTGGAAGAGAAGCGGTGAACTGGAAAACAGGTTGCAGCTGTTATCTGTGTGCAATTGACTGTAATAACGAATTAGGATTAGTAGCCTGTGCCTTACCTTTTCAGACCCTGATACTCTGAAATTAGACGAGTTTTCATGAGCACACACAGCAATTATTAGTCGAGGTATTTTCAAGAGATTATTTGTTTTCACTGGGAATAGGTACATTTTCAGGAAGTGGCAGAGATTAAGGAGATATCTTACGGGATTTGGGACAATGGACACCAGACAAGAGGAAAGTAGTGCACCAGGTGTCAGGGGCTTCACAGCAGGTGGCATTGTGGTGTGTTGCTCCATCTGTGAATCCTTCAGGGCAGGTGAAGACAATACGGGAGCCACTTGGGGCGGGGTGTGCACCATTCCATCCATCGAATGATACCAGCGCATTCTCTATAATTGGATACTCTACCAGGCAGAGTTCTGTGGACGAAGAGACTTGATGAAAGATTATGAATTATGGAAGTAAATGTTTGATATTCTGACGAGTGCTGCTCCTCGTCTCATAATCCCAAGACACGTGTCGTTTCATGACAACGTAAAAATTGCAGTGTGATTACCTGGCAGTGAAGATAGGGAACGTGTTAAAAAAATGCATGGACTTACTCTGCACGTAAGCCAGGTGTCCTTCGGATGGCATGAGAGCACTTTTGCCATTTAGAATCAGCTGACAGGATCCATCCGAGTCACGATAGTTGAAAGCGTTGCAAGGTTTTGGGCGTCGGCTTACGCAGCGCATATTGCAATCCCCCTTACTCCGAGCCTGGAATTCCAGGGACGCATTCGAATACCTTTTACCGTGGTGAACAGAGTAATAGGTGCGGAAGGATGATGCCGGCTTCAAAGGCAGAAGGGAGAAGAGGATAACATAGATCCTCCCAAATGGGGCCATCGTGAACGACGGAAGGCTTCTCTCTTCCCCTATTTCACTTTCCAATGTTTCTGCATGCAATATCACGTGACCGTGTCGAACCAATCGGGAAACGTTTCGTAGAGAGGTGGAGTTGCTATAGATTTTTACCTTTCAGAGTAACTGGGGAGAAATGAGTGTCGGACCAAGCTGAAACCCTGAAAGCATTATATTCTTATTTTCCTGTAACGCCAGAGAAAGTCAAGAGTAAGGTAGGCTTTCAGTCACTTTTAATTGATGATAGTGCCCTATGTCCGACAGTACTCTAAAAATGGATTCCACTTAGAAATATTCATGTTTTCTCCAGTTTTTGACTTTCAAAGTAACTGAGTTTCAATAATTACTTCACCTCGGGCCAGGAATGAATAAAAAAAAAACAGATTAAGGGCATCGATTCCGTCGCAAACGTGAGTGAGGGCATAGAAGGGTCCATTCCCTCACTTATTACCATGCTACCAAATGTATTAGCAGATAAATTCTCGTGACAGATTAAGTAAGTGCTTTGCGCTAATTCTAAAAACGATCTAGATATAGTCTAAAAACGGAGGTAGCAATGCACAAGCACCTATTGAGATGCTGAGTAGAAGAAAAAAAAAGACTTTTAAGCCTTTTTTCGAAAATGCCTTTTCCAGGAAGTGCTTTCGCTTGAACGAGTTTCCAAGATATAGAATGCGAATACTTGCAGCAATGCCGTTGAGATTATTATATCAGAAAATTCTCATGTTTAAGATGAATTCCTGGTTTTCTGAAAAAAGTTTATTTAAGCGTATTATGCTCATTTAGGGAGATGTAACCTGGCGCACAATCCAATGTTATGAGGTACATTTCGGAAATATTTTTTTTTCTCGTTATCTTTGAGTTTGACAACTTTGGGTTGGTGCCCGCATCGGACAGGCGTTTCAAATTAGTACAACATTTTCTAATATTATAGAGTGCCGTCCATAGCGAGATTGTTTACCTGAATAGCTAGCAAACTCGCTAATCTAATACATATAGACGATCGTGACTGAGTGACTGAATGACGCTTATTCTATTAGTATCCTAGTTAAGTTATAAATCTGAAACTTGATGGGCAAATTGATATTGGGATGCCGAGTTCAGAAAAAATCCGAAATTGCAAGTAATTGCACTGGTGGTACAAATTCCAGGGGGATAGATTTTAAGATAATATATTTTGCTTTAGTTACACGGATGAACATGGAAAGTTGAAACTTTCCATGGATGTGATTACTGAGATAAGGAGTTCAGGAAAAATATGATGGTTCGATACATCCCCTGGAGTCAATTTTTTTTCGGGTTATGTTTTCAATTGTTTTTTGTCCAGACAAAGTGGGCAGAGATTAGACTTGGCACATGCATGACTTAGGTGGTGTTGAGTTCAGAAAAAATCAACTTTTGTAGCGTATGCCCTCAGGGCACTGTTTTGGCTTGGTCGCCTCTTCCTTAGATGTTTTTGCACCAGCGAAAAGGGGAAACGCATAAGTCCGAAATTTGCGGGGCACCTATTTCTCTATACTCTTTTGCCACTTCGAAAATAAATTAATGCATGAATCACTATCCTGGACAATGATGCGCCGAAGGCGCGATCAGAGCGAGTTCATGTGTTTGTTGTTAGTTTGTTCTGCGTGAAATTCATATATTTTGTAACACCAATAATTTCGGGGCACCATGTGCATTTCACGAATTTCTCTTCATGTAACTCATCTGCATAGGCTGCGGCTACTGCAGGAGCCCCAGACCCACTCTCACTTTAAGGAAACTACTCCCAAAAATGTTAGCAAACAACACTCAAAGCATTTTGATTGATGCTGCCACCTCGCGTCGCTGGGGCCTTTGAATTATTGAACACCAAAAACACGAGCTAGGGATTGCATGAGGGAAGGTTTTCTGTGCGAAATTCTCAGTTGTTTTTTTTTTTATTCTATCGCCCTTTCCTCATTAGTTCTGGTTGTCGTTGTCGTTATGTGCCTCTTAATCCGAAGCAAGGGGAGAAGTTTTTTCGAAATACAGGTAATTAATTAAATTTTCATTTTCATTACCACTTGGCTAGAGAAGTTTGGGCCCGGGGGTGCTGGTGGGGTGGTGAGGTTGAGGTTGAGGTTGAACTATGGTTGAAGAAAGGAACAATTTCGGAAAATTGGTTTTCACATTCCTACATTTTCTTAGTTTGTCCCTCATTGAGCAACGGGATCGGTTGCTTGCATCTTCTAATGGTCAATGGCAATGATGGCACAACTTGGTGTCCGATACCAATGTTCACTGGTAATAACTAATAAAAAACATGTATAATTCATTGAATTAAAAAAAAACGAAAATTACGAGAAACTTCATTTCTAAAAGGCCAAATTTAGTTTGGAAAGGATGGATTTCACGTTCGTTTTATTGACTAACGGTTACCAGGCCAGTTTCTTTGGTTGTGACACCAAATGAACTCTGTATGAATTCGCTGATGTTGTTGTATTGAATCTAATAAAAATGGGAATCACGAAACGCAAGGTAGCATGTTACAATATGGTTTCCTCGGCTCCATTGAAATCAATATAGTGAGTTGACTGCAGATCCTGGCAAATGAGGTGAATCCACGTAGCTGGGCGAGGCAGGCTTCGATCGATATGGGGTCGTAGCCGAAGCGGATAGGGCGAATGGGTAACTAGGGCAATGGATATGGAACCCAGGAAGGAGTACCTTCGCGATGGCCTCTAGTTGGTCCAGCGGAAGGGAATCATCTCCAACGTGTTGTGGCACGACCTTCTGAAATACATATAATAGACTTTCAGTATTTTGGTCTGCAATAATAGTTGTTTGTTGCATTTAGCGCTTAGAATTACATATTGGTGCTGAGAGACACCAATCCGGAGATCCAATTGGGGTCATCCCTTGTGCTTATATACACGTGGATAGAACATGCAGGGCGATCTTTTTTGGGGTTTTCGGGTTGCCTGCTTGAGTGTGTCCTTGCCTTCTCTCACCTGTCCCCGTTTGTTCCCCCTTCCGCTTACCGTAAATTGATGAATTTCTTAGAGTCCGTCTGATCTCTGCAGATTTTCCTTTTAACGGAAGTACGTTAGCTTTTTTGAGCTCTAAAATCTTTTTTTGAGAGTGAGGTCTTGTTTCCTAGCCTTTTCGTTTAGGGCTGTATCCCACATTCCCTCACACTATGTCAGACTTATAATAACCTCTTGCCTAGATACTCAAAGACAAGACCTGTAAAACTAATCATGGACCCATAAGACGTTGCTCCCCACTCAGCGATTTCCTTCTTTAGACTGCCGACGACCTTCTGACAAATTATTCATTACCACTCACTCTGCATTTCAAATGGCCGTTTTGTGAAATTCACGGCATCAAGCGTAAAGATGTTGCCACTCACCGCGTCACCGTGGCTCAGTGGATAATGCCCGGGCGCACGCGGGAGGTCCAGGTTCGAATCCGTCCGGCGGCAGGCGGTATTCCACTGGGTCGACAGTTCACCCGGCTGCTTTCGGGTACTACCTGCTCTCCCTTGGGCTGAAGCATAGGCCACTCTATGCTCCATGGTGCGAGTGGTAATGGGCTTTGTGCACCTCAATAGCACCCGCCACATTGGCCTGGCGGCTCGATGTGCAGCGATGGAGGGCCTATGGCCGGAGCGGCATCGAAGTTGCCACCACCTTCCCCGGGCCCGTAAAATCGGGATACATCAGGAAAGGAAGCGTGGGAAGGTGGGGCAATGCCGTCAGGGATGTCCGATATAGAATTCCCTTTCCTCTACTCAGTGTCGCCGCTTGTGGCAATTGTCCTTGTCTGTGTATGTCCGTCCCAGTCCACGTTAAAAAAAAAGATATTGCCGCTTTTCTCATCAACACAGCGGCACAATTCCTTTCTTTTCACTAGTATTCCAAAATATACACTTTGTTGTTTTTGTCGCGATCAGACCTGAAGCAAGGCCGTCCCATGACCGCTGTTTCTAAGTCCCATATCGGAAGCGATTACTTTCTGATCAGTCCTTCTTGGATGAAATTTGGGTTTTTGGCAACGGAGTTGTCAGTGAAACTGATTTGGTCATGATCAAATTTTTTCTACTAAACGCTACGCTCCCTTTAACTGCTTAGACATATGCATGCCCCCTCTCTGCCCTTCGAAACATAATTATACTTCCAAATACCAAAACAATTCTCTTGCAAAGGCAGAAATAGGATATTTTATGACATCAATGTGTGCTCCCACGAGAGCACACATTTTCATGTAAGGGCTTTGGAATGCCGGCGTTATGCCAGCAGCTTCTACCATTCTTTTGGGAATTCCTGTTCACGAGAGCCGTCTCTGCATCCATAGGCTGGCAAGGTAGATAGACATCTTCAAGTCTTGCTAGCAACCTTATCTTCGTTCACCATATATTCACTCATAGGTGAACGTTAATCAAGCAGAGAAATTCTGAAAAAAAAACGGTCATCTTCGCCCTCATGCTACTTCAGAGGTGAGTTGTATAAAAACAATGCAAAGCTTGTGTATGCATTCATGGGGCATTTCGATTCTCTACCATCTTCATTGGTTTTTCCGCACAATGTTCATAATTTCACAATTAGCCGTAAGTAGATTCGATTGAGATGCTTATCGATTTGCATCCGACACAAGCAATGCTTTACACTGAATGCACTGAAATGTATTCATTTTAAATTAATGGTTACATGAAATTTCTATATTTTCTTTACCACTTATTTTTAAAGAGAAACAGTATTATGCCTGAAAAACAATGAAATGCCCAATTTTCTTTTGAAATTATTTTCGCTTGAATATAGAGAGGCGGGAGATTCCATGTGGCTGGCTGTGCTTTCCTGCCTGTTTTGGAAAGAATCGGTCGAAGTCGATACATATTATGCTGCACTTGAAGGACAACGATATGGAAACGTCTCTGAGAAGATGACAGGGATGGACTTCTTGGAGTGCAGTTTGTCATGCCTGAAGCATAAAGAATCGCGTCCGTGTCATGCATTCAACTTCAGGGAAGCCGATGGATCTTGTCAGCTGATCCGCAATAACAAAAGCCATACCCTCAATGCTGAGGGGTTCCAGGCATATGTTCAATGTGAGTGTCTTGAAAGGAGAAGCTGATGGCAAGGAGTAGCCCTATTATGAGCAAGGAAATTCACTTCCCCGTAGAAAAAACTCGCCATGGTTGTGCCTTGGGCGCTCAGCTTTCTAAAAAAAAAGTATTTTTTAACTTAAAACGACGATTTTCGAAACCATCCTACCTGTATTTTACTTGTCCTTGGATTATAGACATTAATTGGGATGTGGTCTTTCTTTCTGGTTGTATAACCTCATCGCCAACCAGATGTTAACAGCATCAAGTAAATATATAGTATTCATTTCCCCTTCACCTCGAAACTTTTCCTTCATCCTATAACACAACAATAGGAATCTTTACATTCAACTGAATGTTGAAACGGTTGATAGCACTAATACACAAATCCAAAAAAACTGCATTAAGGGTGGGGTTCTCTTATCATAGGATTTTCCCTGAATTTAGTTTTTCGTAATCTCGCCTTACAGAAGATCACTTTTTCTTTTTGCTCCTTTTATTAGTACTATAATAATGAAAACGCCTGACAATCAGACCTGACACTCAGTATTACTGGCACCAAGATAACTGTCACACAAAAAATTATTATGATTTCCATTAATACGCAAAACATGAAACCATGCGATTGTCCACATCACTTCCAACCTAAGCTAAATCTTCACCGATATGATCGCCATCCTTCTCGTAAGCATGATGCGGCTTATCGTACACATTTAGAGTAAAAAAATGTGGGTACTGCCAAGTAAGCTATTCCTTTTTCGTTCCTGACATTCATGAATATTTTTCAGATATTGGAAATAGAAATAAGGAAGACGCAGAACTTCCCAATCGAATTCATTTGTTGAGATTGATCCACTTTGAAAACAGATTGAATAGAGGGGGAAAAATGCCTGTAGCAAATGAAGAAACCAGTGGTGACTCTTCATTTGCTTAGATTGAATCAAGCTAAACAATAATAAAAGGAATGGAGTTGAAGAAAGTTCCTGGTCAAACGGAAAATAATAAAGCTTTTAACCAGAGATCTAAAGTGAAGTTACAATTGATGTAAAACTTATAATACCGATACAAGGTAGCTAAAGTGGAACCAGCTCAAGATGTGAAACGCCGAGAGTAGCTTTCAGCATGTCCTTATGCTACGAACGCTCCACCATAATCTACATTTTACCCTATATGACCAGTAATCACTGTGTCCGAAATAGCGGTCTCTCCTGGACTTCATATTTTTTCTATATTTATTTATTATGCAGTTCTATGCCTTACGGACTACCCAAAGATCCAGAATGCCGAGGAAGCTTTTCATGGTTGGAGTGGTGCACATCCTGTACCACAGGGGGGTCAGGTGGAATTCAATTGCTCTCACCCACGAGGATTCACAGATGGGCGTAAGGTTCACACGGCCACCTGCGCCTCCATACGGCCTGATGAGTGGTGCACCACATTCGCAAATAAACGGAATCTTGTCCTCTGTCCACCTCCACGTGAGCATTTCAAAGACCTAATTTATGCAAAGCGTTCTGTCGTCTATACGATGCTGACGAGTGCGAGTGGCATTCAATAAGTATTTGTTCTTTACAATATTGCATCATTATTTTGTTTTGCTTTCACATGAGTGAGAGAGTGCTTTTGGATGCATGCAAGCTAAGGTGCTGGAGTTTTGTGTGAGTAGTTCACGGCCAGTTTAATTTCATATGCTGTGACCTTGACACATTTGATCTTGAGATATTTCATTGGTAATGTCCACTTTTAGTTGCAAAAACCTATTTAGTGTCCCGCGTCTTTCCACTTTGGAATGTATCATATTGACGTACACAAAGTGTAAATGCGAAAGGGTGACTGGCCTATGATCTTAAATAAAACCATTAGAAAATGGGCATGTCAATCAAGAGATATTTCCAATCCCTATTTTTGCAACGCACATTTTAGGCACGAAATGCAATGATTTATATATGTTGGAATAATTAAAAAACTTTACACGTCTTTGGAAAGTTGGAGGAAGGGATGAGTTGGAAAAACAGTGCCGTATTCAACATCAATTGAGTTTGATCCTATGATAGCGTTCGTAAGGCTTGCAATTGTTTATCATATAGGCATCACACATGTCCCTCCTGTTGCTCCGATGGAGCGGAAGAGAGGGAGAGAGTAGAACTTCTCGATATTTTCCAAAAACTCGACCTTCCTCCTTTGTATACCATGTTAGCAAATTATTACGAACAATACGAAGGAGCAGGCAAGCCTGAACAGCCATGGTTGTATCAGGATTAATGTAGACATTCTCACATTTGGAAGGGGCACATCACTAATGAGCTGGGATCTTTCATAATTGAACATCTTATAGACCATTAACTTCCAACTTGGAGTTGATCGTCCAATCACACTGGTTCGAAATCTGCATACCATTCGCCTTCATCAATTGGAACGATGAAGCCTGGTTTTCTCAGAGTTTCATGGAGTTAGAAAAAAACCTTCCCGCCCTATTATAGCGAAAGGTCTCCTTCGGGAGTGGCAAGACCCCAAAACAATGTATTAATAGTTATTCACGGTTGCCCATGTGAAACCCATCTAGTTTGTCTATGCTAGTGATTATATGTCAAGATGGTCGTCCAGCCGTGTGCGGTGGAATTTAATTATGCCAATATATGGCCACTCTGTAATGTGCCAGTACCTTGGAGGACATTGCAGTTTCCCAGGAGCCACACTGTCAATTCCGACCAAAAACTCTAACAGCAAGACGTCGCGTAAAGAAAAAAATAGTGTTTTAGGAGATTTAAAATCGCACCTTAAATTCAAGATAGTGTAACGTTGAAAACATCCAACTTGCAAGAAACAGAGGTAAGCATGAATTATATAGGATGAGCGATAATAATACTCTCTCTGAGGGATACATGCACGCTCATTCGAAATTATTAACTTCAATTTAGGTGGTGCACTGCTCGTACGGACGCTCCCGCACGCATTCAACATAAAATATACTTGTTCTCCATTTTCCGGAAGTAGAATTAGGGGAGCGGTTACGGCCGATTGGGGACTCGCCATTATGCCAATTTCCAATGTATTCTACTTTCACGACAGTGTCATGCGTGAGTGAACATCCAATGATGGAGGGCATTACTGTGAATATAACCTATGAGAATTGGGACGGGAAATACCCTGCACCTCCAGGGGCAAAAGTTTTATTCAGCTGCCGTGCAGGGTTCACGGACGGATCATTCGAACACAATGCCACCTGCTCCTTCCGGCCTGATGATGCGTGGGACAGCTCGTTTCAGGACAAGGATGTGCGATGCCCACGTGAGATCCTCCTGCTATGCCTTACTAAATGTTTTTTTTTTTTAAAGCACGCAATATCTGACCCAATAGAGGGAATACCGTCGATTTTGAAGGTGGAAGGTGGTCAAATCATTCCGTAAAAATGTATACGAAAGTTGCTCGGGTGCGGAAAGGGTAGGACCGAGCACTAAACGCGCGTGATTTTTGGGTGGGTCTGTCCATCCACTCACGCCGAACCAGAGACGAGATGGTCCGGACGATGTTTGTTTGTCGAAACCCATAGATTTACTAACAACTTAATTGGACAGCCCTAGAATTGGACAGAAATAAATAATTTATAACCTAAGCTGAGGATTCTGCTATTAACTGGTGGCTGTGGTGGTGCTTCGTTTCATTCCACCGATTGTCTTCTCACCTGTTGATCCATCGAATTCGATCGATTCGAATCTTCATATCCTGACATATATTTTCCGTCGCATTGTGTACTCTTACAAAAACATCCTTAAGCTATCGATTGGTGACATGCTTAGATTGCTGGAGAACAAATTAATCAGGAATGTGTGTGCTAGGGAAAGAACATGGTCTTCCTTCCCGCTGTCCTTGATGAAGAGGAAAAGTGCTTCACCTGAGAGGCATGGGCTTGTACGCCTAAAATTAGAATAATTCTATGCCTCTGGCCAGAAAAGTCCATACATCCGGATGGGTTTACTACGGCTTAGGTGATGAAAACAACAGCGGAATAAAGGTAGATGGAATATAAGATAGTCTCAGCTCGGCTGGTTGCTTTTCATTGGCTTCCGCCCATAGCGCCACCGTGGAAGGATGAGGGAGCCGTGTAATCGCCTTCAGGTGAAGTCCAACAGCTCAAACATTTTCTCACCCTCATACATGTTTACTGTATTAATTCTAAATTTGCTGTTGTTATTTCGTCGGAGACATAGAGGAAAAGGAGTATGTCTAATTTGTTCAACGTGGTTCTGGCCACATAAGTCGCCATGGCACACATTACGATGAGTAGTTGCCTGTTTGACCGAATTTTGTAGTTTTGTAGCTTTGTTTCTTGTAAGCGTAATACGTTGATGTCAATATAATTGCCATGCATTATTAGGCGCCGAACTGATGCACGTCACCCAAAAGGTTTAGTCATCGTTTTCAGTGAAGGATGCAGTGTTTCACGGCTATTCTCATATTAGCGGCTGTTTATCCTGAGTGCCGAATGTCGGAGAAGGCGATGGAGTACATCGGGACAACCAACGTGACCGAGACAGGGAAGTCATGCCTCAGGTGGGATTCCGGGAATGTGACTTCTTCGTACCAGTCTGCTAATGCTGGGTTCAATAAAGTCTTGTTCTTCGAGGAGCACTTCTTAAACCAGGATCCATCCTTGCACAAAAACTTCTGCCGAAACCCGACTGCGTTGGCTCGGCCCTGGTGCTTTGTCGACGATAATGGCTTGAAAGTGGAGTTTTGCTGGATTCGTCTCTGCGATGATTTCAGTGAGAAATTCCACCAACATCGACTGGACTCCGGGAACGCTGGGGTGGATCTGAATAATGAAGCTGGGATTCTAGACATTTCTTTACCAGAAGGAATTTCGGATTGTGCCTAGTTAATGTGGGCTTACTCTAACGAAAGGATAATCTGTTCACATCATCTACTCAGGTTGAACTAAAGCCATCGTTGCCATTCCCCACTTGAAATTGCCGACTAACTTTCACTGTGATTTTGTTTAAGATTCACTTGATCAAAAATGAACTTGAGCATTGTGTAAATTTCGCGGAGAGTGAAGGGAATATATGCACTTGCATTTAGTTATAATAGTTTAGTAGTTGCGCATCAACTCTACAAGTGAGATCCTACATGGTAGAAGGTGCAATCTTTGTCACAGGACGGTATATTACCTCAAACAGCGGTATGGAAAAAGTATCTTCAAACAGGGGTCGTTGTAATTCGTTAACAATCTATCAGCCACCATGAATTGACACACACTTGCGCCATATTCATTGACGTTTGTTCAGCCTCTATTTGAATCACAATTTGTGGAAGACGCAACCCACTGTTGCACGGTCGAGTGGAGTGCCTGCAGATTATCAGATACGAAAATGGCTTTAATGAAACCAGCTGAGATTCGAACTGCCAGGATAAGCTGGTGGGTGCATGGTTCGTCCGGTGTTTATGACCAATCGTTTAACAGCTGCAATATATTCTTCTGTAAAGGAGTTGCTCAGTCTGACAGGCATGGTGCATCTTCAGTCTTTTGAGTACCACTATTAAAAGGAAACATGCGGTTGTAGAAAGTGTCTTCTGACGGTGCAGATTTTGGGTACACTTATTGAAACCTATGAACGATGTTTTCACGGTCTTTATTCCTTCCTTCCTCAGTAACCATACCGTACAACGTTGCCCTTAAATGTTACCTTCCGTTCCTGATTTTCATGATTGGGTGTGCCGACGGAATGATATTGCTGGCGTCATCAATTTTTCAAAATGATTCAATGCACTCGCGAAGGTTGTCAGGCATTGGCAAGCACGTTTGGCTAGCCGAAGATGTGGAGATAAGAAAAGTAAAATACACTTTTGAAAGTAATTGAACTTGCCAAAGTTAACTTCAATGGTGGGCCAGTTTCTAAGATTCCCAATCAAAGACTGGGGAACGCGTTCAACATTTTCTCCAGATTTTATTTATTCCTCTCCGTTTTCCTTTTTTAAGGTGGCATGGAAACAATTTTCCGGAATTCCTTCGAACACCTCTGAATTGATTGTCACCTTAACATGGATTTCGAATACGTGTCTCAGATATATTGAATGAGAACCACCTTTTTTTGTTAGATGTTCTAATCGAATCTCAAAAAGCCTCGAAAATTTTCTTACAGGGTAGCCACGACTGATGCAATATATAAAGCTTTAATTTGTATGTTTCTTCCCCTACCACATGTGGGAAACATGCACATGACAAGGGGATACTATTTTGCAAAAGTTTGCTGCAAAAAATTTCAAAATCATCATTGTAGTTTTTGTATGATTTTAGGGAGATATATTAAAGTGTTCATACATAGCTTTAGTTACGCTCATAAGAATTATACGCATAATGTATACGTATTCCGAAACTAATGGTCCTGGCCTGCGTTTGCACGTGCAGGCGCTCCAGAGTGCAAGTTGAGCCAAAAGGGAGGGGAGTATGCAGGCCTAAAGGACAAAACCATCTCTGGCTTCGATTGCATTCCCTGGCTTGATCGAGACAGCGGTGATGTGGACAGGATCCGTGAGGCCCGTAAAGGATCATTCTCAGATGAAGTCACTGACAGACACAGTTTCTGTCGGAACCCGAACGGGAACCCGGGAGGTCCTTGGTGCAACATCAAAGATCCCCGAAAGCCCAAACTGAAGTGGGAGTATTGCGATGTATCCTTTTGTGATTTCGGCGTTTCACGAAGAATCCTAGAGTCTGGAGACCAATACAAGTCAAGTGAGTTATCACAATGAAGCACAATCGGAAATTTAAAAACGAGTTTCTTTGCCCTTCGGGCCAAAAGAAACTCGCTATGGACGAGCCTACGGCTCTCCAGGGTCCAAGGAAATATCGATTGTCTTTTAAGCATCTATTTTGATTCTCACACATACAATGTGGTACAACTCAATATGCAGGAACATTTTTGACATTGTGGCCTCATATGACCAGTGGTTATGTTAAATCAATTTTCCCATTTTCAATATTTACCAGCTTCCATGGAACTAAACAATTTACTTTAAAACAGGTTCTTCACGGAAACTGTGCCCTGAGGTATCTGAAAGTAAAAAATACCATGAAATCTGAATGAGTGAAACCACTGAAGTATTGAATTTTGCATTTCTCTTTTTTCATTTTTCTCGTTGCAAAAATTCTAAGAAATTGTTGCCACTCAAAAAAATGTACCGACGGCATACATTTCAAAAGAAGGGAATTTTGGTAAAATCAAAACCCCAAAAACCACTTCATTGCCATGTATGAATCGTATATTTTTGCCCGCCTCATTGCGGTGAAAATGTTTTTTTTTTTTTAACGAAGGTCACGATTAAATATTTGTCCATGAGGGTATTGATAATCGAAATCCACTTATGGCGAACGAATCATCGCATCAGCTTATTCTGCGGCTAGTTTCACCTCCTACTTCTGCCGAATTCACTGAAAAAAAATTACTTGCAAAACGTTCTTCCCAAAAATATATGCCCTCAGGGAATAAACCTGAAAATTATTTTTTTCCCGGAAATGAGATCATCAGTAGACATGTTCATGTCTATTTTCAACTTTTCTCGTCCTTACATTAGATTGAAGCAAATGTATTTCTTTCCGGACTTCTTTCTCCAGAAATTTGTCCCAGAACATATATCTGAAAAACTCCGTACAAACCAACTCGCTGTGGTCGCGCCTTCGGCGCTCCATTAGCTAGGACTAATAACTAGCTAATAATTCAATTTCAATATTGATTTTGATGAATCTTGTAAAATTCATGGGACCATAGGAATATTCATTTCTCTGTCGCGTTA
Organism: Darwinula stevensoni; assembly: GCA_905338385.1. Taxonomy (NCBI): domain Eukaryota; kingdom Metazoa; phylum Arthropoda; class Ostracoda; order Podocopida; family Darwinulidae; genus Darwinula; species Darwinula stevensoni. The sequence continues at coordinate 111,095 of CAJPEV010000229.1, read as the reverse complement.
CTTCTCGTTATGTGACGTCATTGGTAAACTAAAATGTTCCTCATTTACTTAAATTAGTTGAACAGAGAGGTATACGCTATGCGGATTCGTGCAACTGCTCATCGCATGCAATGCGCAGCAATTTTTTTTATTGTTTTAGAATTTAACTCGAATCGTTTAGGATAAAAATTTCATGGAACAGTGCTGCATAAGCATATATTTGCCAGGTTGAAATGGAAAAAATGCAGGAATTTCCCTGGACAATTTTTTCTGTATTATCTTGACGGAATTTTAGTTTTCTGTGTATCTCCTTAACTCTTTCAGACCCGTTAGTCCATTCGAATGGACATCGCATTTTCATTGTTTCTATGGTGATTTATTGGGATTCTCTTGATTTTGCGTCCCACGTAACATTACAATGGACTCAAATATGCATGATTTAATTCCGTCGGATGCCTTCTCTCACCCGTCACTTTTGTAATATTCAGTTATGTAATTTCATGTATGATGTACAACAATGGTGCACCACCTTTTCCTCGTAGAGGGTCAACATTTAGGCTCATATTTGAGGGGATCGAGGGCCGCAGACCCTCGAACATGAGCAGAAATAGGCCCCAAATAAATATGGATCTTTAGAGACCGGAGGCATCCAAGGGGCCCCAAAAGTCACTGCATGCCACCGGTTGTGCATCACTGATGTACAATATGAGGTATGGTAAATGTAAAAAAAAATATAAAAACGATATGTAGGATATAAAAATTAAAAGTAGAATAGGAAAAGAGGTCACAAATGAAAAAATGCATACAGTATATTATTTCGACAGTGACCTAATTCAGTTCTGAAATGGTTAATGGAAAAATATATTTCATGGAAAATGCTTATCTCTAAAGTATCCCCCCCCAAAAGGAAATATCTCGAAAGAAGAGTTATTTTCAAAATAAGCATCTGGGCAAGCATCTGTGTCCTTAAGTTTCAGTTTCTATCTCTCCGTTTCGTGAAAGCAATTTTTTTTGGAGAAAGCGGTGTTTTAAGAAAGGTCCCTGTGGGGATATACCTAAAAAAAAAAAATCTCCTAAAAGTATTACCCTAAGAACAAATGATTATCAAATATTACACATGTATTTCTCCACTTTGAAGCTTCTTGCAGCGAAAATGGATTTTGCAAGAAAATCCCTAAAGAAAACGTCATTCATGATAAACCCTACAGCTAAAAACATCAAATGTTTGTAACGAAAGAAGTATGCCACATTTCAGCTTTCAATAATTACGTTTTTGAATTCGCAAAAACCCATTTGAAATACGTCCCTCTTGAAATATGCGCCATGAGGGAACGTAATCAAGATGATTACTGATATTGTTGCAATGCATTTTTGTGCGCCTTACTATAGATATCTCTTTTTCTCATTTATCAGAGCGAAAGAAGCCTTGAAATTCTTCCCTCCCCTAATCCGCCCTGAGGGGACATATTTCATGAATAGGATTTTTTTCCCTTACTCATCAATCCATCAGGTACTTCTGCGCCAAGTTTCACATTTCCATCCCTCTCTGCTTCGTTGGATCAAAGAAAGATTCGTGGAATATTGTATTAATAGAAAAAAATTCCTAATGGGTTTTACCTTAAAGTATTCTTTTATTACACATGTATTTCTCCACTTTGAAGCTTCTTGCAGCGAAAATGGATTTTGCAAGAAAATCCCTAAAGAAAACGTCATTCATGATAAACCCTACAGCTAAAAACATCAAATGTTTGTAACGAAAGAAGTATGCCACATTTCAGCTTTCAATAATTACGTTTTTGAATTCGCAAAAACCCATTTGAAATACGTCCCTCTTGAAATATGCGCCATGAGGGAACGTAATCAAGATGATTACTGATATTGTTGCAATGCATTTTTGTGCGCCTTACTATAGATATCTCTTTTTCTCATTTATCAGAGCGAAAGAAGCCTTGAAATTCTTCCCTCCCCTAATCCGCCCTGAGGGGACATATTTCATGAATAGGATTTTTTTCCCTTACTCATCAATCCATCAGGTACTTCTGCGCCAAGTTTCACATTTCCATCCCTCTCTGCTTCGTTGGATCAAAGAAAGATTCGTGGAATATTGTATTAATAGAAAAAAATTCCTAATGGGTTTTACCTTAAAGTATTCTTTTATTACTGAAATCAATACTCAGAGAACTACCCCTGCCCAGCAAGTTTCAACCTTAAACTTTAGACCTCTTCACTGTTGAATAAATACATTTTAAAAAGCCAACCCACCCAAAAGCCATGCCCTGGGAGAATGCACAACAAATGTTTAACACGTTGGCGACAATGCGTCCTGATGCCAGGATGCAGATTTTTTTTCAATGAATACCCTCTGGAACTGTTGAGAACGTTCCAGAAGATTATGGTTTCGTAATTACTGATAAAAATTCCAAAAAATTCAACATTTTAAAAAAACTCGACAAAAAAAAATGTTTTCTTGGACCATGCGTCCTGATGGCAGGACGCATTTTTTGACAAAAAAATGCGCGTGGTCCCACGCGGCGGACAAGCAAAAATAGGCTGGTCGTCAACGTGTTAACTTTTCCTGAACTCAACGTGAACGAGGCACTTCCAGCCAGGATCCGTAGTGGCGTCTTGCCCTTGTGAGGGCATTCATGCGCACGCATATTTCACCTGCTTGCGACGCGGGCGATTCAAAGAAACTATCACGAGATCGAGTCTTTCTACCGAGCCTCTCTTCCTCGTCTAAACCAAAACTACGTACGTATTTGTTGTTTCTTAAGTTGCAGTACCTCTGCCTATGGGATTTCACGAAATACCTTATTTCATTTCAAGTACGCACTGTACGTACTGCACTCGTTCATCCCGTTGTAAGAAGGTGAACATGGAACTCGTCTGATTGGAAATGCAGAAGTGAATGAGAAAGAAAAGACTGCCGGACAGCTTCCTTACGTTTTCGTTCACGCGACTATTGCTGCGGTAGGCCCAGGGAGATCGCTGGATTGGAGTGTGTAAGACTGCATCGTCTTGAGTCTCACGCATTCCAGTAGCTCACTCCTTGGTAGGACTATGCAGGTATCTGAAACGTGTGAAGCAAGCAAAGGGCGTTATGCCTGGTATGTTTATAAGCCAGCGTTCATAACGCCACGGAATGTATAATGTTTTCGAAACACGTTTGACGGCCATAGAGAGGGTTTCCAAAGTCACATTCGCTGCTCAGACGACTGCCCCGAAGAAACTGATGGACACAACGTTCTGAAACTTGGTGTGTAGACCAAATTGACCATGAGGAAGAAAGCTTACAATCATGTGGCGATTTATGATGCATTATGGTCACACTAGATGATACCTTTGGTCCACCAGCTATTATAAAAACGTTTACCATTTGGTAAATGTTTTAATAACAGCTGGTGTGTGTTTTCTTTCCTAATAGTCATGATCTTCAATCGTACCGACACATTTCAAATTGCTGTTCGAAGCATTTCAGGGGGTATGAAGCGGACCTCACCCCAGCAGACTTCAGGCTTTGGGGTTACCTCAAGAGCCATGTTTATCGCAATGGCCTCGCTATTGGAACGTGTAATGCAATGCAGTTCACAAATGGAGAATATGAATATCATGCGAAAAACTCGAGCGATTGAAGTCTATCAGAGCAGTTCATTAACTTATTCAAGTTTGGGTTAAAGTCATCATCATCAGACGGATGATAGAAGTATTTCCGACGAATTTCGGCATAAGTTATTTCAATTTCAGCAGCGCTCCTCTCTCCTGCCGGTTTTCCCATTCAATTTCAGCAGGGGACTTTCGATTTCGGCAGCACAAGGGTTTCGTCTGTTCATGGCAATTAACATGGGTACGGGGAATAGGGAAGGAAAGGGCAAACACGCATAGGGTATTTCCACGAATAATCATCATTTTATTAGGATAGGAAACACACGAACATTGACACTGATTCTACCCGTCGATATATTCTATCCTTTAGCAACTGTTCAAGTATGTTTTGTGTATGGCGAAACCACGCAAAGCATTTATAATCGGTTTTTTGGGCATGTTCTGTCAGATTTTAGAAATGAGAATATACCAGCAAAAACTTCACTTAACACGTTGGCGACAATGCGTCCTGATGCCAGGATGCAGATTTTTTTTCAATGAATACCCTCTGGAACTGTTGAGAACGTTCCAGAAGATTATGATTTCGTAATTACTGATAAAAATTCAAAAAAATTCAACATCTTAAAAAAACTCGGCAAAAAAAAGTTTTCTGGGACCATGCGTCCTGATGGCAGGACGCATTATTTGACAAAAAAATGCGCGTGGTCCCACGCGGCGGACAAGCAAAAATAGGCTGGTCGTCAACGTGTTAAACGTTAGAAAGTAATCTGGGACCAAGGCTCGGTTTATGGTGTCTAGTATTTTCAATAATGACGAAGTGGAACTGAATATTCGAAAATGAAGATCGTTATTCCTTCTCAGAAATGGGTGTCCCTATGTATACATGCATAGACATTGGATATATCGAACACAGAAGACGATGAGAACTACTTATGAGCATTCCGATTATAATCGAATGCTTGGCTAATTCCCATTGGGTGATTTGGTAAGTCATTCTGTGGTTGAAGCTCAACCCTCTGCCTCAACATCCGCCAACTGCACGGAGGGAATCACCATGATTTTACAATACTATGCATTAATTCTTACCCTATATCAAGTAGATTGAATGAAGGTACTTTTCAGTCTGGGAACATGGTGCTCTTCTGCTACCAATTTACATGCACAAATCTGTCCAATAATTGATCGCCTTTTTATATTTTAGGCGAAGGAGTAACGCAGCCAAACTACGAAAAATGTCGTATTACGGAGATGGGGAAGGAATACTACGGTGAAGAGAATAAGACAGAAACAGGGGAGCAATGTGCACGCTGGGATTGGTTCCGATTTCCAAAATCAATTTTCTCCCACCTGCCATTCCAAGACCGCCAGGGCACTGGACCGACCTTGAAGATTCGGGAATTTTTAGAGAAATGGATGAAATCAAATGAACCAATCAAACTAAGCTCAGACCATGGGATCTTCTGCCGAAATTATGGCTCGATGGAGAGGCCCTGGTGCCTCACATCCAATGGAGATCCTGGCTGGGGGTACTGTGCCATCCCGCTCTGCTATGGTCCTAAAGGTCGGAATTCCTTTTATCAGTGAGGCTCTTAAATCAGGATCTCTTTACTCCGAATTAGCAATAAAATATTCCTGTTTTGATGTAAGGTTTTAAGAACCTTCGATATGCTTAGCTTCTCTGACAGGAGCTATGTTGTTTTTGTTTTCCGTGTGGTTTTCCGTTTGTTCCTTGACACATTTTCCAATGCACTTTCATTTTCGTATATTTCAATTTTTTGCATTAATGATTTCCCTCAAACTCTTACGAATGGCTTTCAATAAGTATTGCCTCCTTATTGATCTTTCGCAAATGAGGTAGTTCAAACTGGAGGACATCTGTTCCAAGACCGAGGGTCCAGAGTTTAAACACAACCTGCGCAATCCTGACCGCTAACTAGGACGAGCGAGAAATGGGTGTTTGTGTACGTGTACGTGTGTGTGTGTGTGTGTGTGTGTGCGTGCGTGTGTGTGTGTGTGTGTGTGTGTGTGTGGCAGCTCTACAGGCCAAACGATTCGAGTTATGAAATGGGGTTTCAAAATAAATATTCCTTGAAGGAATCCTGAGGATGTGTCTCTGCGGAATGAAATTTCCAATTCGACCTCAGGAAAGGGTGGGGAGGCAACTTTGACGAAAAATCGGAGATTCGCTCTCGTCTCGTCATCATTCGGATGGACCAGGAGACGAGATATGCCTCGGTACTCAAAAGGGAACGCTGTCATCGCTCACTGGAGTGCCTCCCGCCTGCTGCCACGAAGACAGGGATTTCAAAACCTCCATGACAAAATTCGGGGCGATTCATTTGCTCGTCGCCACTTGCGTTCTCATAGGCTCTGCAAAGAAGTTCATCGTCGCACTTCAATCGTGGGGGTCCATCTCTCAAAATACAGAATTTCAGAATTGCAGAATGACAAGCTCTTTTGTCACTGCTTACGTCACCTTCAGTCCTTGAAAGCGCTTACGCAATGAAGCCGACGAGATCGAGAGTTTTCAAAGTTTGGTTTAATTGTTCATCGCTTTCACATTATCAGTTGGCAAACAGTTGCAATTACAATTTATGGGAGATGGGAGCTTCCAGTAAAAAAATGCTATTTTCAAATCGTGACTGCTGTTCGCTGCGTGTTCTCTGTCTTCCTTCATTCCTGTCAACTGATGTGTGATGCTAACCTTCGTCGTTTTTGAGACTGAGACTCCTCCACAATTGGGTGCTCCATTTCTCGTAGTTGCGGTCTTGCGTCTGTGCACCGAGACAGGTTTATTGTGGAACACTGGGAAACACGCTCACTAGGGCTGGAAGTGCGCTGCACGTAATATAATGCTTTCAAATTACAACTCTCTGTGGAATGTTTTTTTTTTTGCTTCATGAGCACCATGCTGCATTGACGTGCTGAGGTGCCACATGAAATTATTGGTGAAATAAGCCTTTGTAAATGACGTCGGCGCTCAGTGTCGCATTGCCGTTTCGGTCTTGGGATTTTACTAAATGATTTTCCTTCACCTTGGTTGACGCAATGCTCCATTCTTTGGATCGGTTGCGAAGGATAATCATGAGTCAAATGAAACCTGCAGGCTTTAAACGTATGACAGTGCTCAAGTAGCATATGAACGCTCTCCAGGACATTGAAGTTCTTTTTAAAGAGGCTTTTGTACGTCCAGCATACACGGATGAGCACATTTTAGGCGCTCAGCTTAAGTACCCCTTAATCGCTACACATCCCGTTTCTGGAGGATATTCGTTGAACGTTAGATATATATTTTCCCCGAGTATATATATATATATATTGATAGTATCCATCTAACAACGGTTTAAACCAAAGGCTTGCCTAACCGACGCTAGATGACGTCAAAGTAGTAGCTATAACATGTAAATTCCTGATTCTGAGCTGGAATTCGTTCCAATACCTTACAGACGATCTTTGGCATCTGCCACGTATGTATGACTTTACTTGGACTGAATGAAATTTAAGTGGGATGATTCGATGACAAATCGACTAACTTGGCATTTAACCTGATTTGCCAAAATTTAACGAAGCATGGGAATCCTGGTTACAACCAGGTATATTCCACCAGATTTCAATGAACAGTGGTAGATCATTTATCCCACATTGTTTCAAGCATGACAGACTTAAAGCGAAAAATGTATTCAAATTCCTGAAATTACTTTTTCTTTCCTTTCTTTAAAGAGAAGGTTGACACCGGAATAATATGTGTGAGTTATACCGATACACTATGAAGTTGACAGTGATAGCTCTTCACTAGGTTCAGCATTGAGACTTCCATATACATTTACACTTATTGAGAGAGATACTTCTGAAACTAAAATCATGCAATATGAATGCGGTCCCCAACTCCGGAATTACATTGTGTTACAGATTCAAAGGTACTGGGAGACAATTTTACAGACAAGGAGACAAACCTTTTAGGCTAAAGCTCTGAAATCCGGAATGCCTTCATATCTCAGAGAGTTCATATTGCATGCGTTTTTTTCAACAAAATCCCAATCGCAAACGCAAGCATGATTACATTTACTTGAGTCGAAATCCCTCATAAGTGGTAGGGACTTTCCGATTCAAAAATGTATTGACGGAATGTAAAAAATATTAATTATTTGTAATTCTGCATATTAATAGCAAAATCATTGCTTCTTTCACAGTATTTTTTGGGGGATTTTAGTTTGTAGGGATTCATGCTAAGTTCAATATTAACGTGACAGGAACTCATTGTGTTGCCCTGAATTCCACTTAATGAAAGTTAGAAAATTTGTATCATATTCGCTAATGAACAATGTTAACTACGAAGGGCGAGAACCTCTAAAATCTCATCAAGCTTAGTCTCAGTTTTCATTTGAGGCGAACATGTTTTTTCCTGGCTCAACTATGACCAAGGATAGACATCTGGCATTCGAGTGGCTTTTCCCCTTGGTGGCGAACTTTGGGCCTTACAATCTTCTAAACCGTTTGAGCTAGAGCGCTGCGATTTGGAATGATCTCATATCTTAGAGAACTTATCATGCATGCATGTTCGCTCCGAAATTCCAGTCGCACGGCCAAAAATGATTATGATTACTTGAGCCGGAATGCCTCATTTGTGGTAGGGATCTTCTAATTTAAAAATGTATTGACGGAATGCAAAAATATTACCTCTCTGTAAATTTCTATATCAGCAGCAGAATCATTGGCCTTTCCATAGCAATTTTTTTTAGATTTTTAAAGTAGTGGGTTCATGCTACGTCCAAAGGTCTTTTTTCCATGAATGACATTTCATTTTTTTAAATGATATTTTAATACAAATTTTGACAATTTCCAGCGAATTGATACCTTAGTCCAGGCTCAAGTACGAATAGTCCTTGAGTTACAGCAATGTCAAAATTGGAGGTTAGAAGGTGACCCTACATTTTGGCCACCATGTAGCGTCTGACCTATCCACCCGATGGGGCTGCAATTTCACATTTATAAATTTTCGGACATAATAACTTTGCATAGAAAAGTCCATAAAAATCTGAGATGGTCGGGTGATAATTAGCGAATTTTTGGAGCGATTATCATGGAATGGCCCAGTGATGAAAGGGAACGCATTAAAAACGTTAATTGCATATTGGATAAATCCTGAAAAAGCGAAATTCATTGAACCCTTTTCTTGGAAATATCACATTCCTTTCCTAGGTTAATTCACGCTGTTCAGGGAACGTATAATTCCAACTTTTTTCATCGCTCTATATTTCGGACATTTAAGTGGTCAATAAAACGTTCCCAGCAACGTGTACGGGACGTTGGCAATACATTAACGGAAACGTTAATTGAACCTGTTCAAATGTTACTTGGGTGGTTTTCTCCGAAGGTCACTCCCTCCATGACAACAAAGCACTTTGTTTCCTCCGGTTTGCAGCAGGTTTACCTGCCACTAGTATTAAGATGTCACCGCCACACTACACTGTCAACTTACTCCTGCTCAATCTCTATGCATAATTTAATCATCAAAATCTGACAATAATTGAATTTTGAATAGTCTTTTCTCGGTGTGGTTCGGAGCACCGGAAAGTTGCACCTTCCAGAGCGTTCCAAGTTTCAGGGTACTTCCGTGCCAGCTCAGTCTTGAGACTTGATAACAAGATATCGTTTGGGTGAGATTGACTCATTAGAGAAGGTGGGAGCGGTGGTGGTGGTATCACCTCATTACGTCCATCACTAGTGATTTAAATTCTCCCGATCTGTGACCTATCTGTGTGTTCCGATCTATTGCCAGGCAAAAGTTTTAACCCTGCAAATGCCGACTTTGTTCACCTCCTCCTGGTAACCTTTCAAATTCTCATCATATCATAGTATTCTAATCTAGAATCGCCCTGCAATAGGTATCCCTTGTGTAAATGGAACGTGATTTATTAAGTATTTTAGAGGTAAAACAATGCCATGAAACACCTCGCACATCATCTTCTGCCATGTTATAGTGACTGGTCGTAAATTACTTATGATTATTTGCACTTGCGTCCTAACTACTTCTATGGCCTAACAAAAACTAAATCCAGGTTCCGATATTAGTAATATCATAAGAAGAATGCTTACAATTTTTATTTTCAACTGTTCACGATACATATTTCCCTCAGTTCCTCTTCCCATGCATTTGTGAGCATGTAGGCCATTCATCTAACACAAATCTTCATCATTCACAAGTTGGAGGGTTTAATGGTCTCGGCAGACCCATCGAGATAGTCACACTTTTAGCTGCATCATGCACCTTGACCCGTGCACCCTCTTCATATATGGCCTCCAGAAGAGAGTACAGTTCCTTGGGATTGTACAGTAGGGGGAATTCCTTAAAGTGCGGTCTCTTTCCAGGTCTCCTCATTCCTCTTCTGGAGCGAGCAGCCTACCGACAGTTAGTAATTTTCTCAAGAACAAAGTCCTAACATAGGCTCAAAGAAGTCACGACGCCAATGCAAGTAATCATGGCAATTCACATCATCATGTCACCTGTACCAGCTACTTTGTAGTAGCAGAGCTTAGTGAATGTAACTAGGGCTAATAAAAATGTTCCTTCCCTATGATAAGATGTACACAGGGAAATGAGGAAATCACCGCAAATTAAAGTCTGCGTTCCATTATTCATGAAAATTTCAAATTATTTTCCTTTAGAGTCAGTAATTACGCAACGCAGGTGGATGAGGCAATACTTTTTGAACGCCCGTCGTACATATTCAGCATTACATTCAGTGCTCTTCGTTTATTGACCGAAAGGCTAAATTTTACAGCTATGGCGCTATACTAGGTATATGCCCTATCTTTAGTCTTTGACTTGCCTTTGACTGCACAGAGCCAGCAGAATGCTTACAAACGAAGCACGGACGAGAGTACTTAGGGTTGAAGAATGTGACACTGTCGGGGAAGAAGTGCCAGCCCTGGCTGAGCCAAACACCAAACGAACAGTCGACCATCGTCCGCCTGTCAGCATTCCCCGATCCTGGCATGGACAGTCATCACAATTATTGTCGGAACCCCGATGTCGATAGGGAGGGACCTTGGTGTTACAACGGAGAGGGTACCAATCCTGTATGGGAATATTGTAACATTGAGTTTTGCGAGGGGATGAATTGAAGGACTTGTGTCACAGCGAGTCCACAGCGACCTTCCTCTTTACTTTCATCTACTTTCCTGCTCGTCTCCACGCCGTACCCACCTCACTAACCTTGGGGTCGAATGATCTTCTTTTGGCCACCCATTAAAAAGTGCCGAACTCTCCACTTTGAGGGACATTCGAGGGGGACATCAGAGCGAGACGCATCCGCGAACGTCCTTCCGTCAAGCCACCCCGGTGTGCATTCTCCTGGCTTTTTCGTTGTAGAAGCACATGGGGTCTTCCTGAACTGTGCCAGTCAGTGGTTCTTCTTCCCTTTCTTTCTCTCACTCCCCGGTGACCTCCGCTTGGAGGATGTTGCAAGTATTACATCTGGAACAGAAGTCTAACGTTCATTCTTTCATGTGATTCCCATTAGTTCACGTGGTTTCCCAAACCCTCGCCAGGTGCCGCGAAGGCTATTCTAGATCGCCCTCACTGACAATAAAAATCTAAACATGTGACAATCGTGTGGTAGTTCTGGATGTGGGAATTGTCAATGTTTGTCAAGAAAATCGTGTTTCCTGCACGCTATTACTACTAAGCTGTTATTTTTTTAGTCTTAATTCTCATTGTACGCTGCGATTTTCATTAAACTTGGTAAGCTTATATGGTGACGCAATTGGAATCTTGATGCCAATTTTCAGCTTTCTACACGTAGCTCGAAAATTTTAGAAGCTGTACTTATTTTCATATGATCCACGACAAAATTTGCTGTCGAAAATATTTGTGCGAACCTGAGGCCGAGATGGAAGGGTGGCGTCATGACCTTCCATCCCTGCATGATGCTATAGAGGAATCTTGTGAAGCACTACCTCAAATATTTATTGACCGAGCCTGTGGCGTCCCAGGCCAGCGGCCAGTGTTCAACAGAATGGAGGGAACGTTTAGCACCTTTTCAGTTGAAATGAACCTTTCCCAAACCAAAGCGCGCACTTCTGTTTTTGGCATTTGTGAATTTTGTTTTTGCTCTGTTTGTTATCTTTTTTGTTTTTTTCTTTCAGTTGTGAGCAATTTTAAGTTTAAAAAAATGAGCACTTAATTTTGTTGTGAAAGTAAATGAAATGCCAATCTCATAATATTTGAAAATTTGGTTTGGAATTTAGCACCCCAACCCCAATCGAGTCACCTTATGCGCGTACCAAATTTCATCCGAATCGACAGCCTACAATCAGAATGACAACTCGCTAAAAATGGTAGCTTTTTTTTTAGTCCACATTGTACCCTGTATATTCAGCAACCCCCGCTCCCTCACACTATCTGTATTAGCTCCTCTTGGTCTTTCTCTCACCAGTAATATTGGGAACGCTCCTCTCTTTTCTAATTTATTGTGTGGCGTTTGCCTTTTCACGGCCTTCTGCAGTGAATTCGAAAGAGCATACCTTCCATCCCAAGGTGTGCAGATATGCAATCCATTAATTTTACCAATAATGGGCGCCAATATCTTGGTACCCCCGTGTTCACCATAATTGTTGTGTAACCAAAAGAAACGAACGTTGGTTAACCTTTGCACACTTGTAAGCCAAGTTCTCGTCACGGATGTGCATGTGCACCTGTTGATTTGAAGTTTGACCGTTCTCATCTCTGCAATGGCCATTTTCTCCACTTATATTTTCACATGTTTTCCTGGGATTGTTTCATGAAACTTGTCTATTTGGCATCCGCGGAAGGAACCATTTAGATGGGTCTATCAAAAGTTCCAGGAAAAGCCTTCACATGCGCAAAGTACAGTGTGGGCCATCAATATTCATACCACTTGTAACTTTTCTATTCATGTACACCTAAAAACAGGGAATAAAAAATGTATTTTACCTCGATGTGAGTTTCGCTTTGGTAGTCAGTCTTGACTGTTTTAACGTAAAACCCCTTCTGCCTAGATTTGGTTAGAGGGTTAAAATATTGTCCGGCTAACCATGAGGCAGATATGATGGAAGATACGAATAACCTCCATACAACTCTGACCGTAATCCAACGGATGCGATGTCAGCTGGAAGCAAGTGCTCATGGACGAAATCCAATCATACGAACAAGTTAAGGTTCGTATTGAAAGAGGAATGAAACAATGTCCTTAAGTGAAATCGACTGACAGACTCAACAATTTTCAGGTTGTCATCAAGAAGAACGGGGACACATCGAGCACATTTCGTCAATAGTTACTCTGAGCCTTTATGTCTTCTGAGGTTAAATTGATTCCCTCAGAAGTTATTTGTACAGGAAATGCAAAAAGACTTCGATTTTATATGAATATATATCGCCCACCTTATGTGTATAGGTTTTATTTTCAGACTAGAATAAAGATTTGTAGGATCTTTCTGAGTTGCGACTGCCGGCAACCAATCTGTACCATGGCAGCACTATGAGATTTCTAACCAGTCGAGGTGCGACATTGCTCCCTGATCCTCCATCTTTCCGGAATGAAGTGCCGCATGAAAGGCATCCGCTTCAACGACGCAATCCCTATGCAGATAGCTGGGACAAATGAGGCTAGGGAGGTAACCAATAATGGTTACGACCAATGTTCCGAGGTATTTACGATAGTTGGGAGAAGTGTATCGCGAGTTAAGGTTGCTACTTCCAACGGGATCAAACTGAAACTTACATTCCGTTCATTGTTTGCTCATATGAAGGCCATTCTGGGAAATATATTATATGCGCGCGTATATAGACTTTGAATGCGTGAGCGCCGATTCCCCTAGTAAGGACAGCAGGATGGAATTTCTTTGAAACTAGTTTGCTCCCGTCTTCATGTACGTTTTCATTTCATTCTGGACCTCGTCAATACCTTCGATGTGCTATTGCATCCGGGCGTGATACCTTTGTAATATTGAAACATATTCGGCCCCTTTGTAATTTACATGCGGAAATGTATATATACCACCTATATATACCATTTTCAGTCTCATGTATTCCGGAATTCATTCCGAGCGCACTAGAGCATGGTCAAGTGAGTTAAATCCCCAAGTTTCTCGATAATAATTTTTGTTCGTCATCATTTGCTATAGCACAGAGCGTGAGCCTATCAGTAAGTGTACCCTTTTTTAATATCTAATTTTGTTATTTTTAAGGGAAAAAAATGTTCCATGTGGCGAAATTGAACAAAACGTATTATTTCTAAAATGTGTAACAAAACCATTGGTATCGGAATATGTTTGATGAAGACGGACGATATCCCAAGCAAGACAATGGGATAGCTACTGATGAGGAACTCAAGACTGCACGAACAAACCATGACAGCAAAACGTTTTCTTTTGCTTTCCCTTGTCAATTACAGCTTCCGTGTCATTATCATTTTGCATGCGGCACTAATGGGATCTCTCATCTCTCATCTCATCGTGAGCATTGCTCTCATTTTCGGAAGCCTGAAGCAACAGCATGCCACAAGAAGCATGACCTATGAGTAATTTCGAATAACCAGGATATTCATCGTGACTTTGTTGACTGTTTCCCGGCATTCAGGGATGGGGGCGCATCCTCGATTCACCTTCAACCCAGCTATCTGAAGTAGTAAACACAGAAGCTAGATTGTGTAGGTCTACTTACTAAACAAAAGTGCAGCCCTCATGCCCAGAACAAGGCGTCTGAATAGTTTAAGGTCGAGAACATCAGCGTCTCAGGTTCATTTAGTAGCTTCATAGCCTTGATAGCTGCATTTTGCAAGAGACTCTTTGTGCAAATTGAAGCTCTTATTTATTTCGGGCCCTTAAGCCTTAGGTGAATTGAACATTTCGATCTCCAGACACCTCCATGAAAGAAGCGTTTCATGTATTGTCGCGTTCGCGATCGCGTTTCCACCAAGTGTCTATTTGTTGACATGAGTTTCGATTATTCGAAACCAACCCGTTCTGCACACCTTTGTTTATGTGTTCAAGTATTAAACCTAGGTGGAATGTGGCACCTGTGGAGACCTTCAGGGGCTTGACATCCCCGTCACGGGAGTTTCTGCACGTCGGAATCGCCCTTTCCTCTCGTAGACGACGCGCGAGTAGAGGAAAATGAATGTTATGGCTGGGGTGCACATTTTAAAGGCAAAACATACGTAAAGTCAAGATTGGATTTCTCGAATGGATCATTATTGTCGTATGCATTTCAATTCCATGCTTCATTTCAACTGTTCGTTCATCCGTTTCTTCGACATCGAGGTCGAAGAACTTGAACGGATACGACACCCTGTATCCCATGAGTCGCGTCTCACACGAAGACCCCTAGGTCTTCACGTGAGGGACTGGCCGTGGAACTGAAATTCGTGAGCGGGTGTGTCATGCGTGAGGATCACGAGAGATTTATATTATGCCATGTCGTCTTCATTCTCAATTCATTGAGGGAGCGAAACTAAGGTCGGCCAAATTGTAGAAAAAAAACGGAATACAAGAGCGGACAGAGAAGGTCGGTGGACATGTGCAAACAGGACTAATTCGCCTCGCTCATTCATTGAAAGCGGAGGAAAGAGGGGAATTCCTCTCCACTTCATGACGCTGCTCTTGCACAAGTTGGAATCTATGATGATGGGGGACACATCAATTCGGGAATCGGATTAGTTTGAAGACGAGATTAGCATGTTTTGCCAAAATATGTTTCAGAATGTGCTCATCTTTGACACGCACCACCGAAAATAAGGTTAGTTTTCATGAACACGTTTATCCGCGATGTAAACGCGTTTAAAGGCCGCGTGGTCGTCCTTGGAAAGGGAACGGTGAGTAAATCTTGTCACCTGCTGCGTCGTTGTCCGCTTCAAGTCGGCGACGGGGTCCTTCGAAATACGAATCCTTGTTAGAAATTTGTATTGAACCATTCAAGAGGATTGAGCCGAGCTCTGATGATCCTCCTGGCAGTTTGGTTCAGGATCGCGTCAGGGACTTTAATCTGTTCATTGGGGTCCATTTCCGCAGTCACTCCGGGATGATGAGGGGCAAGAAAAATGAGGCCCATTCCGTACAGCATGCTGTTTCTCCACCTCTGAGAATCCGTTAAGGGAGTTTAACCTGCCGAAGAACAATATTATCTTTGTAGATTAGTCCTAAGAGAAAAACAAAAGTGACTTCATTTTGCACATGTCGCAAATCAATGTAACGACGAGTTTAATTAATTATATAGGCCTGGAATCAGATCAGTTTAGTTCCTCAACCGATGTGTTGCGTGTCACCCTTCATCTCAGAGCGCAGACATATACATTGAAGGTGTCGAGGCTTCCTCACCTCGGGATGTGAGGAACATCGAACTCATGATGCGAAAATGCCATGCCATTCCAAGGAGGAATCTTGAAACGACACGGCCCAGACGGAAAATGTTAGATGTTTCCTTCTGATAGCGAAGCGTGAACATGGAATGAATGGTGCACGCATTTCTCCATCCGTTCAAATGTTTGCTACCTGCGACGAAAGAGCGGATTCCTTGAACTGCATCAAAGTCGTGGATGAATCTAGCTAGATCACACTACCGCGAAGCCAGTTCTAAAAAAAAAGACTTATTTCCTTACGGGTCGTTCAAGGATTAAACCTAGGCAGAATGTGGCACCTGTGGAGAGCTTCAGGGGCCAGACATCTCCGTCACGGGTCGGAAACGCCCTTGCCTCTCGCAGACGACGCATGAGTAAGGGGAAAATGAATGTTGCGACTCGGGTGCACACTTTGAAGATAAGACATTTCTATTGCAAGGATTGGGTTTTTCGAATGGATCAGTATTGCCGTATGCATTCAAATGTCATGCTTCATTCGCTATTGCGCACTCTGGAGTCCTTTAACAAATTTGCTATCGAGGTTAATTCCTTCGTATCTTCATCCAACACTCGGGACCACAGGAGTCATTGATAAACTGTGAGGAATGGGACATACCTTATATCCGGCCATGATATGAAATGTGCTAGCAATGTTCTCATTAATGAATTACAACTTCTCACGAGTAGTGGTCTGTTATCTAGTCGGACTTCATATGCCACAAAATAGGTCAATTTACACTGATTCGTGAACCGGAGATACCATTATTGATACTTGTCCTCATGATGGAATACCAAGAATGATTTCATATTCGCCTTCGAGTTGGTACCATGAGCTGGAAGCAACGTGTGTCTTTGAGGCCTGACAGTTTTTGGAAAGCTTGCAGATTATATCGCTTCCCGATACGTATTGCACACTTTCATATGAAATTAACCGAAGATTAATGCAAAATATGAAATTGATGTTGGTTTCGAGCAAATTCTACATTACATACCATACATCATTCCTCCACATAAGGATATACTTTTTCTCGAGGCTTCTGCAGAATCGGGACAGAAGATGGACATGCCATCATCCAGGCAAAACTCTGATTACTATGGAATTTTGGGCGACATAGAATAAATTTCATAATTGTTTTCGAGACGGCATGCCTCATGCTTTCGAAGTTTTCAGTCGCTAGTAACTTGCATGCATGACGACGCGAGAGGAGATGTAACTCACTGCATACCTGGTCCGCAGGGGTGAGATCCCCAAATCTGATGGGGGGAAGGTGGAGATGCCATCCTCCAGGCAATACTCTGATTATGGCGACAGTGGAGAAGATGGCATTTGGGGCTACGTGGCAGACGCTGTAGATCATCGCTGTTCTTGAGAAGGTACACCTCATGCTTGAGACGTTTTCAATCGCCTGTAAAATGTATGCCTGGCGATGAGAGGCCTTCGTGTGATGTCACTAAGATTATGCATATTTCATGGGGATGACATTTCTGAATCCGAATGATGTGCGCTTTCGTCGCGGATGAAATGTCGCCTGCACTTTTGGCCGTTGCACTATTTCATCGCCGACACCGATCGTCGCACTTTCACGCTACGAGGGTTGTACGTGGCCTTTGAACAAATTCCGCTAGCAAAAGACTACGTGCGGGATACTTAGAATTTTGGGCAGCCGCTTTTGGCTCCTCAAGCGCCAAAGTCCCTTGTACACGCTGAGAACAAGGTGTGTGGTTAAAGTCAGGCGTCGACTTGTCAAATGCGTCATTTCTAGGACACGTTTCAGTTCGTACGGAAACTTCTGCAGAGTTTGCCTTAGAACGTCGTGCACGGTTGAATGGGGAAGATCCAGAAGGCAAGCGACAGCACGACTGCTGCTCGTTCCATGTGCACTTGTGCTCGTCGGCATTACACTTTATTACATTACATTTCAGTGACAGTTCGCCGACTGTCGGAGACGTGGTGCCGGACGATGGCATTAATAAAACTCACTCCAAAGCTCCCCAATGTTTAAAATTGAGGTTCATCAGCAGGTTTTTCAAATGGCAAATAAGGTGAAAATGAGGTACCCTTGGGATATCCAAGAAAATATATGATATTATCTTTTGCATAGAGATTAGAGGAGTAGACGTGTGTACCTCCTTTCGCTTTCGTATCTTTGCAAAGAAAGTATTTTACGACTTACGTTTGTGCCTCATTCATATATTTATATAATAATATGTATAATCCAATACTTTATTTCAAAAAGCCCGAAAGTTGTGGTGGTGGCTGTCACCCCAACGCGCGTGTCCTACGAGACTGTCATATTTGGTCATAGGCCAGGCCATCCACCGCTCAAAGCGCCAGGTCTGTGAGGCTATGCTATTCAACGCCGTGGGCTTATTATTTTATCAAGAAAGGTCGTACAAT
This sequence comes from Darwinula stevensoni, assembly GCA_905338385.1. NCBI lineage: Eukaryota > Metazoa > Arthropoda > Ostracoda > Podocopida > Darwinulidae > Darwinula > Darwinula stevensoni. Next base: position 92,759 of record CAJPEV010000229.1, on the reverse strand, counting down.
GGAAATATGCATCCACGAGCACGAGCAAAACATTTTCAAGAAGCAAAATGGAACAGAACAGTAGAGATTATTTTCAGAATATTTTGCTTTGGGCGTACGAAGCGCTCAGGTGTCATGGATCCAAACTGCATATTGTTCAGTATATACGGGCCTCTCAGTGCCAATGGAGAGCTCCAGAAAATGTTGAGTTCCGAAGGGACTTTTACATCCAGGGAAGATCACGGATTCATTACAAATCATTCTGACAGCCTTATAGTCCCATCTAGAACTATTCAGAAATTGGACAATATACTTTTGAGATTCGTGGGTAGAATTGAGGATTCATATACTGCCCACGCCTACATCGGCCCGATGACATAAGATTAAGGATGCTTGACGTCTTTGGTAGATCTTACTTTACATTCTCTAGATCATCATCACAAAGGAGTTTCGGCACTGGGACGTAAACGCGATTGCTTTTACATTTAGAGAAGACTCGTTATGTGGTAACCAGTGGGTCACACATCGCATATAGTTCCGTTGTGCAAATATCTATACAGTACCATGAGTTTCCATTCGTCATATTAACGAGATATTCTAGATATTCCTCCTCGGTAAGACTGCACTCAACCCCAGGACGCTTCGTGTCAGGAGTCAGAGTTCATTGTGGATGGATTGAACCGCTTCATGCATAGCTTTTTATGTGTAAGGCAGCGTGCACGGAAAAATGTTCGCTGTCGTTCATCGTTTATCAACAGATGACACTAGTGGTGCATGACGCCCTGGAATTTCTTCAGACTGCGGCTAGCAATGGAACCCTGGCGGATGATTTTTCGTGCTCATCTCTGCGAGACGTATCACAAATGGGACGCCAGGAATATCTGGGGTAAGGATTCATTGATATCTTCTTCTCATCTACGAAATCTCCAACTCAGCGGACATCGTTCCACTTAGGCATTTTAGTAGGACAAGCGGGTCATGCAGCCTCAATTGTTGGAATCTTCCAGGGTTATTTTCAAGAAATATTTGCAGCAGCGGTACAATCATAACCTTTCTGGTCTAATATTTTCTTTTCCTTTACACTAATCAAATCCAGCGTAGCAGCGTCTACACGCACTTTAATGGAACTCCCTGGAATGGTCAGATTTGTTGAACACGTACGCCTCGTAGACCGCCATTGTCTGCAACAGTCGGGCGAATCCTGGTGTTTATCTAGGATCGGTTCGTATGGGCGCGTGGCACCAGGTTCCGCTCATAGTCCCACATTCCCACTTCTGCAGGCGAAACCCAAATTGAAATGTATCTCCATTGGTCAACGTAAGAAGTTTGAAGAGGTAATTCCCAACAATATTCGTGGAAGTTTTCTTGCTGATATGTTGGAGGTTTCCTCATTATTCCTTCTTTAACTTGTCCGCAGTGCCTGATATCCAGCTTTGTTCCAAGATTCGCTCTGATCTGTGTCATGTTTAATGGTAACCATTGATTCCTTCAGAACATCGGATTACTCTTGCATCCGATGCTCGATCTCGGGCACCAGTCGATCGACCTCAATCAATTCGATCAGCAATTTCTAGCGTTTTATTCCCTTACAGGTGTCAAATTACCTTTCCCAGATGCATCAAGTGAATATCCTTGTGTTGCGAGAAGATATTCAAAATTAACATCCAGCTGTCTATGTCCAGCATATTCGACACATTCCCATGTATGAATGCTTCTCTGAAACTTGTGTTGAAACTATTTAATGATATAATCTTTCCAGACCTGTGTCCCTCATAAGCAAAGGGAGATTGCCCTTTTTTGTAAACAGCTGGAGAATCCCATCCACCTCTTCCAGAAGTGAATATGTGACAGGCCCACGACTCGTCTATGAGGAACAATAAGCAATGCCCAGACTTGCAAAAGTATGTGGGAGCTCATGACGATTGGTCGATTAGGCTTTTTCCCGTTCGATCACGCAGTCCGACAAATTGGAGCTTTTCTGATTAGCTTTTTTCTCTGGACTAACGTAACTAGATCGAATCCACTCCAACCGAACGTCCAGCCATACCTTGAGGTGAGATCTTTCCTCTTGGTCGATGGCAGCCCAACTGCATCAAGTTGGTGATTTCATGAAATTCAGGTGACATGTTCACCAATGCATTTAATGTCTCTGCTTGAATTGTAATGTGATATGTAATGTGATCCAGAAAAGCTGTGATTACTGTATTTCAAACCTTCGGAGTGAAACCGGGGAGAAAAAGGAGTCCGAGTGTAAAACAAATGGCACGCAAATTTTTCTCATCATCCGAGGATGTGCCTTTTCGAAATATAATTCGCAAATCGGCCACACAAAAGAGAGGGGAAGCAAATTTCATGGAAAATCAGAGATTCGTTCTCGTCTCGCCATCTCCCAGAAGAACGAGGAGACGAGGGTTGCTGTGGAACTCGTTAGGGAACGGTGGCATCGCTCACTGCAGTGCCTCCCGCCTGCTGCCGGGAATTTCAAAAGTCCATGAAGTTATGCGAAAACCAATTTTCAATCGATATCCCATTCTTCAACCCCTCTCCCCCTCCCTTACAGGACTCACTAACGTTAGGCCTAGGCTTATCCAACAGACTGCCTTCAGATTACGCCAAAGCGTATCTTTTTTCTTACAGTGAAAACTAAATTCTCGACTTACGGGGCCAATTTCCCCTATGAGGGTGAATGCGTTGCCATCGTCACATTTCGTTGCGGACGAGAAACGTTAGGCCTATCTGGAACTTCCCGAACCACATCCAACAGGTGTGAGGAGGGAATGCCTCCAGAATGCATGTTATGCATGTTACGGGCCATCCAGTACATTCAGGGATGTCTGGAAAGGATATTTCCATATCCCAAGACATTACCCAATCAGTGGGTAATGTCTTGGGATGGGTGGGACCACCACTTCATTCTCTGCTCATCTCATGATCTCAGCAAGAAAAAGTCTCACATATTAATAAACAGACGCCGAAACGAAAGGATGAAGTAGTCTTTAATTTGGCGTTATTTCGGCAGGAAATCGGGCAACACTGGGTGACGGTGCCGGAGCCAGCAGTTTAAGCCTAATAGAGCGACAGCTAATTTCGCTTTTCTTCGTGACATTTTGTACCACAAGCAACAAAAAGGCCACATTTCGTCATATACAGGCAATATCTTTTTCATGATTGGCTTATTTCCGCCAAACACCCCACAAACGTGGCTACGCATGGGGAGGGAGGGGGGAAAAGGAATGAAATTCACCTATTCCAAAAAGCGAGATTAAGTGTTCTCCATAACTCAAGAGAGCTTAGAATTGTCAGGTGCTATTTTGCGTTGAGAGAGGAAGAAGCATGCCGAATTTCGTTGTCGTAAATTCTCAAGGGATGCGAGGGGTTGTACTTTTTGGGGGGAAGGTGGGAAGGAGCGCGAGAGACATTTAATGGTTGTTGTCACATCGCCATGGTGTCGAAACTTTGCCTCAGCACAGTATGAACGCGATATGGCTCGGGATAACTTAAGATTTCTTGCGACCCATTCACTTTCCTTCCCTTCCACGGCTGATATTCGGGAAGCTGGGGGGGGGGGAGAGACATTCATATTTGCTATTTTGTGGCATTCCTGTCATTCCTTTCCACCGTCTTTCCCTACGACGAAATAGTGCAACTCCAATAAATGCAAGAGACGCGAAACAGGCCTCAAATCGATCTCGCGTTTCATGTCCTCTCTTAAATGGTTCGTGAACGTATGAATAGGCCTGCGATTGGCCTAACGTTACAGTTCCTCAACGAGATGCCTCGAAGTCCACGGATTCATCTTTAACCCTAATCCGGGCAAGGTGAGTCCGCTGGACTCACTACGACATATTTCGGTCTATTACTCTCATTATTTTTTTAAACTATCAGGACCATTGAATAAATTGTCTGTATTACTTTAGTTACAGTACTGTTCTTTATAAGAATACATACCGTAACCGCAGCAAACGGCCTTATTTTACATGAGTCTGACAGACTCACCTTGCCCGGAATAGGTTGTAAAAAAGCTTCCCGCGGATGAGGGTTAAAGGCAGGCCTAAGCGAATCGAGAATTGAATTTTTTAAAGTAAAGAATTTAGGTAAGTTTTAGGATGAAATGAAGGTAGTCTGTCGATTATGGAGAGCCCAAACGTTCGTGAGTCCTGTAGAGAAGGGTGGTGTGGGGTAGCGGTTCCAGTGGTGGTGTGAGTTCCACGCCATAAGAAAATAGTTTAATACGGATGAGAAAGCCTAGTAAATTTTTGCCGATCTGGATTTATTCGTTTCACTAACAGAACAAGAAAACATAGCGTAAAATAAATTCCTCATTATCGGCGCTCGTGACTCATCTGTTCAGGAAAGTCAGATCCATGTGTAAAAAGGTTGCCTGTATAAAATTGCCTGTATAAAATTATGTCATCACTAGCCTTGTTCGTGTTTGGGAGATGAATACAATTCTACATCAACATAATACGACAGAACTATCCCACAAACCCAATATATCCTTTGTGGCAAGGAACACACCTATTTTTTTGCTGCAAAATAGGCCGGAACATANTTTTTTTTTCTCTATTTTCAGTCGAATAGGAAAAAGGTCGTGGAATGGTGGGGAATCATATCTCGATTCGTTATTATTCAGACCGAGTCAGAATATCCTCTATACAGAAATAAGCAGGCATACAATATCCGTAAGTCGAGGTTAACGTTGCATCCATGTCACAACCTTCATTATAGGCCTTTGGGGCCAGACACCTAAGTCACACGAGGTCTGCACGTCAATAGCGCCCTTGCTTGTCGCAGATGACGGATGAGTGGGCAACAGGGAAGGTTGTGACTGGGGCGCAACTTTAACCTCGACTTACGGATACGATACGACAGCAGATTTCTGTCGACCTGATATTCTAGTGCTCATTCTGATTCGTAAGGAATTTGGCTATCCCAAAGTCACAACCGAATGGATTCCAAAAAAAATCACCAGAGCAGAAACAGGAAAGTGTCGAAGGACTTCTTAAAGAATCATGCGAAAATGCCAATACTTCCTGAACTGAATCATCACTGGCGATGAAATGTGGCTGCCTTTTTTCCTTCCTGGGACGAAAGAACAGTGAAAGGAATGGCGCCACACATCATCGCCCCGCACTAAAAAGATCAATTCGCAGGCCTCTCTGCAGAATATAACGGTGTTAGTCTTCTGAGACAATGGGACGTATGAATTAAACCTCTGCTGATTTCTGTCGACAGGATATTCTGGCACTCGGTGTGATTAGTAACGAATCGAGATATAATTGCCCAACTTTCCACGAACGTATTCCTCCTTGACCGAAAATGAAGAAATAGAGTGCAACAGAATGAAGCTATGATTTTTCGTATTTTTCTCGCTTAGAGAAAAAAAATCCCACACCACTCGTTTCATTTATTCTTCTATTGAATGCTCTCAACTTTTATATTGGTGTCATACACATGAATACTTTTTGAGAATGAGCTGATTACCTGTCTGCAGAAATCATAATACAAATATAAAATGCTGAGTAATGCCTTTTCCCGCATGGGGCCATGGCCAGCCGCCTGCAAATACACTGGCGTTTATGCTCATCCCACTGGAGTTAACAGACGAGTTTGGCCTTCCTATCGACAAACGGACTAGCCTTGCACAGTTGGCAGAAGAAAAAAAAAACAGATGGAATAGTATAAATATGCTGGGGAAGAGCCGTCAAAGCAGACAAAACAGAGGCACCAGTCGGACCCAGAAGCACATCCGAGTGTCAAGCACCATGCACATCTCACTTGCTCTTCTCATCATTCTCTGCCACCAGACCATCTGGTTGAGTCTTCGGCTTCATATTTTCATCAGGAACACATAATATTTTATCTATTTCATGACCATTGGAACATGTAGTATATCATGCATGCCAAAAACATGTCAACATATATCATCAAATGGGTATTCAATTATCGCGTAGGACTTGGATCGCCTCCGATCCATGAAAGTGCCCTGATTAATTAACCAAACACCACATCATCTTTCATTTTGAAATGTATTGTAGACTACAGCAGAGTCGAGGTCGGATATGAAGATGCCATCATCCAGGCAGAACTATGATTACTCGGGATATGGCGGTGGAGATTATTATTCTGGCTATGGTGCCGGCAGCAGTGGCGGCGACGGTGGCAGTAGCGGCGGGGATGACTTTTTGAATGACATGGCCGACTTTGCAGGCATTGGATCATTCCTTTTGGACTTAAGAAGGTGGGACTAATTTCTTCGAATCTCTAAATAGCGGGTGAAATGCTTGAATTACCAGGCGAGGACTTCATGTGAGATGTGACTCACGGGATACCTATTCTACAGGGGTGAGATCCTGGAATCTCCGGATCGATCATGAATCAATTTGGATTCATGGAGTCCATCAAGAGCTTCTCCAAAGGGAATGGTCATGGATCTGACTTTCCTGAACAGATGAGTCACGAGCGTCGATAATGAGGAATTTATTTTACGCTATGTCTTCTTGTTCTGTTAGTGAAACGAATAAACCCAGATCGGCAAAAATTTACTAGGCTTTCTCATCCGTATTAAACTATTTTCTAATGGCGTGGAACTCACACCACCACTGGAACCGCTACCCCACACCACCCTTCTCTACAGGACTCACGAACGTTTGACCTCTTGAGATTCCCGAATATCAGCCGTGGAAGGGAAGGGAAGTGAATGGTCGCAAGAAATCTTAAGTTATCCCGAGCCGCATCGCGTTTATACTGTGATGAGGCAAAGTTTCGACACCACGGCGATGTGAATTGCACAGCGGTAAAGGTATGATGCACACAATCTATGTTTCTTGCGCAATGATGGAGCAGCCAAGTCACAACATGACTTCATCCATGCACCCACTTCTGAGCATTTCCAACGGATGACGGAGCTGTGGAACTGAAACCCGTTGCTCAAAGTTTTAAGGAACCCGGAAGTAGAATTTTCCGCACTGCATTTCTCCGAAGCCCACGTATTGGGTTTGTGAGAAAGTTCTGTGGTATTATGTTGAAGTAGAATTGTACTTATCTCCCAAATACGAATACATCAATAGCTAGTGACGAATCATCGGTTGTTTTTGTTTTTATCTTTGTGGATTAGGGTATAAAATTATGTCATCACTAGCCTTGTTCGTGTTTGGGAGATGAATACAATTCTACATCAACATAATACGACAGAACTATCCCACAAACCCAATATATCCTTTGTGGCAAGGAACACACCTATTTTTTTGCTGCAAAATAGGCCGGAACATAAAACAACCTTTAAATGTCTCTCGCGCTCGTCGGCATTCTTGCATCGGAATTCTTGAAATCTGATATTCTACAGATTCAGATATTGATCGCCTCCAGGAAAAATCGGGTGATGTACGAGGGATATCCAGAAAAAAAGGTTACACCAGCTGTTAAAAATCGAAAAATGAATATATTTCAACCAAATTTACAGGCTTTCTCATCCGTATTAAACTATTTTCTTATGGCGTGGAACTCACACCACCACTGGAACCGCTACCCCACACCACCCTTCTCTACAGGACTCACGAACTGGAATAGGGTGGGTGGGTAACAATATCCCATCCAAAGGACGATTGTAAGCTCTCTTGAGTAATGGAGACCACTGAATCTCGCTTTTTGAAAATGGTGAATTTCATTCCGCTTCCCCCTTCCCTCCCCATGCGTAGCCACGTCTAGGAGATGTTTGGCGGAAATAAGCTAATCATAAAAAAGATATTGCCTGTAGATGACGAAATGTGTGTTTTTTTTTCCTTGTGGTGCACAATTTCGCCAAGAAAAGTAAAATTAGCTGTCGTTTAATTAGGCTCAGAATGTTGACTCCTGCACCATCACCCAGTGTTGCCCGAATTCGTGCCGAAATAACGCCAGATTCAAGACTACTTCATCCTTTCGTTTCGGCGTCTGTTTATTAATGTGTGACACTTTTTCTTGCTGAGTTCATGAGATGAGCAGAGAATGAAGTGGTGGTCAGCACTGATTGGGTAATGTCTTGGGATATGGAAATATCCTTTCCAGACATCCCTGAATGTACTGGATGGCCCGTAACATGCATAACATGCATTCTGGAGGCATTCCCTCCTCAAACATATTGGATGTGGTTCGGGAAGTTCCAGATAGGCCTAACGTCAGTTGGTTGCCTAATACGCAACGAAATGTCAAAATGTATTTTGAAAAGGCATATCCTCGGATGATGAGAAAAATTTGTGAAAGTGGAAGTGAAAACAATCGCTATTATGTACGCATTTCTTTGCTTGAGAAAACTGTTTTGCTGAAAGTATGAAGATTCTGATACGAATGAACTTGGTTCTCCTCCAATATGGCAGAACAGGAAAAAAAATCCGGATTCTCCTGCTCTCATGAAGATCATGCGAATAAGGAAATGAATCTGGGACACATCTTTATCTAATCATTCGAGGCCTGCAGAAAGTCACAGATTAAATGTGAAGCTGTGTACTGCGCAGTAAAAGTCGGAATCACGTGACAAGCCAGCGATAAATTCGAGCTGTTCTGGCTATAAGGAAAAGTGGAGGTTGCTGAAGGTCATGAATGAAGGCCTCAGACAGAAGATAATCCGCTTTGCTTATGGGGTTCTTATGCTTCCCAAAACGAATATTACCTGAAATACTAAGTAGACCTGGAGTTGACTTGCAATACAACCCAGGATGAATAAGAATGTCAGCTAGAACCATAAACTATTCATGTTTTTTCTTCTATTTCTCACATTTGCAACTAATAGGCGAGAAGAGTGTATCTTTCCACAATGAAATCATTATTCTCACGGACTCTGATTTCCACAAGAAGGTATTCCGATTTTCCAATCGGAACATTCCAATGTGCTTCTGGGACGACTGGTGCCATTGTTGAGTCTGCTTTTACGGTTGGTCCCCAGTATATTTATACGACTCTATCTGGCCTTATTTTCTGCAATCTGGGCAAGGCCAGTTCGTTTGGCAATGGGAAGGCCAAAAATGGGTTTTAACTCCAGTCCCATGCATATTAGTGTCACCTTATTTGCAGCCGGTTGGCCATTATATTCTCAAAAAGAAATTCCTCAATCTTCCAGTTTGTATTCTACTGATTTCAGCAGACAATCAGCACATTCTCAAAAAGTAATCATGTTCATGAACCAGCTATTGTAACAATATAGAGCATATCATTGGGGAATATCTCAATCGAGTTATATGGACTGAGAACATGAGTTCGCTAGACGCACTGCAAACAAGAAACGAAAAGGTTTCATGTTTCTGTCTCGTTTAAATCTCAGGTAATTCTTTCGCAGTTCTGCAAAGCCAGTTCCGCAGGCCCAGGTTTACGTCCGGGTCCATCAAGGATTACACCTTGGTGGAATGTGGCACCTGTAGAGGACTTCAGGGGGCCAGCCATCTTCGTCACCAGAGTTTCTGCACGTGCTTGTCCACGTGCACGTCTGAGCGCCCTTGCTTGTCGCAGATGACTTATGAGAGTGGGGGAAAATGATGGTCGTGACTGGAGTGCAGCGTTAACCTCGACTTCAGGATACAGGATGACTCCAGGTTTCTCTCAACAGGGCTTCCTGGGGTCTAGGTCTGCTTAGTTAGGAATTGGGGGAAAATTCCCCACTCTTGAAGGAACGCTTCAATCGTGGGGAATTGGTAGGATATTGAAGGAAAGATGATATAATTACATACGATTGCAGGAATGTTTTTCAGGATTTCACAAAAAAACCAATGTCACCAATTTCATATAATTCGTCTATTTGTAACGAATTGTATTTTAATTTCCTACGATTGGACAAAAGTTTTTACTAATTTGACAAAAAACAGTGTTACCTATTTCAGTGTGTACCGGACGCAATGAGTTATTCATGTTATTTCAATTTCGCGCCTAAAGATGGAGCCTCAACGTTGTTGAAGCGATTGTCTGTTCCAGGATTTTCGAAGGGATGGCTGCTGCATCGACTGGGATTTCGGTGTAAAAAAAAATCATGCTCACTTGGGGAATTGAGAAACTGAAAATTTTAAGTTTGCTGCAGTCCATGTTCAACGAACTTTGAGATACGCCCCTCGAAAGTTTTTGCTATGAATGTAAAATGACCCTCCTAATGAGTGCAAAATCTCCTAAACTACTGAAGTAAAAAAATGTGAAATAGCTAATTTTCGGTTTCGATAACATAAAGTGTCTGATGCGTTTTTAGTGGTGGCGTTCGGCTTCGCGTTGAGGGCGTTCCGCAGGGCTTCGAATTTGGAACTTTGGAACGCGAAGTGCATGAAATTCTTGCACACGGGGCTTACTCAAGTATTGCGTGGAAGAAAACAGAATATTTCGAGTGCTGGGTGAACTAGTATTGCAGGAAATGTTCTGTCAGGTAGTATGATGTGTCACTTCGACTTTGCCTTGGGTTTGCTCGTGCAAAGAATCTGTGGAAAGTGCGTTTTATTGCGCAAAATTCAGGCAATGACTCGAGCTACCGACGTTATCGTTCCGAACTAAGCGCGAACGCTGAATCCCTGGTAATGATAGAAGGGACGATCCGAGACTCGATGGACAATGACAGTGCATACGTTCGCAAAGTAGTCGTGATTGGCGGTAATATTCGCCATGTATTGTCATTCGTCCGCAAAGAATTTCGCGGTTAAATCGTCAAAACTTGCGTCAAATGAACCCGTTCCGGCCATCAATCCCAACGATAACTTTAATGCAATACACTTATGCCGCCGCAAAATGCGATGTCTGCGATGTCAAACGGAGCAACGAGAGCGCCATCCCATGTCACATGGAAAACAGAACGAGATATTGTGATTTCCTTCATCCAATGCTGCACCTAAATAAATTGATTCCGACTAGAGTAAAGATGGAATGATTGCTTGGAAACAAAACTCCTGCAATCTGACACGTTTTTAATGAATGGGCGAGCAGAGTGAATGCTTACACCTCGAAACCATTCTTCTCTTTGACTCTGAATCGGATGCGTGTGCAGGCATTCCGTTTTTCCAGCCGTGTTCACAAGTCATACCAGTTCCAGTGGTGGTGCGAGATCCATGGCATTAAAATGTGCTTAATACGGATGGGAAATCCGCGTACCTTTATGCCGATATCGGATTTATTCGTTCCACAAACAGGAGACAAAATTGGACATAGCATGAGAGGAATCCCTCATTGTCAGTACACATGGCTCATGCGTTCACGAAAATCAGATCCGTGTCCACTCCCTTCGGAGAAGCTCCGGATGAAATCGCGTGGCTTCATGAATGGTTCGCTGATTCCAGAATCTCACCCCTGCGGAATGGGTTTCCCAGGAGTCATGTCACATGAAGACCTCGTCTGGTAATCAGAGCATTTCTCTCGCTATTGAGAGATTCGACAAATCAGTCCTACCTTCTTAAGTCCAAAAGGAATGATCCAATGCCTGCAAAGTCCGCCATGTCATTCAAAAAGTCTTCCCCGCCGCTACTGCCACCGTCGCCGCCACTGCTTCCGCCACCATAGCCAGAATAATAATCTCCACCGTCATAGCCCGAGTAATCATAGTTCTGCCGGGATGACGGCATCTTCATGCTCGACCTCGATTCCGCTGGAGCCTACGAAGAAGGAACGATGAAAATCGATGAGGTGTGTGGTTAACGAATCAGGACACTGTTACGGATCAGAGGCAACCAAGTTCTACGGTAAAAAGAAATGCCCATTTGATGAGAAATGTTGCCATCTTAACGGCACGAACGTGGCACTACCTGTGTCAATGGCCATGTAACAGAGAAAATATGATCCGTGCAGAGGCGATCACTCACGCAGATGCTGTGATGACAGAGGATGACGAGAAGAGCGACTGAGAATCGCATGTTGCTTGACGCTCCGGTGTGCTTCTGAGACGACTGGTGCCTCTGTTCTGTTTGCTTTCACGGTTCATCTCCAGCATTTATACGACTCCATCTGGCCTTGTTTCCCGCCAACTGAGCAAGGCCAGTCCGCCTGGCAATGGGAAGGCCAAACAGGTCTGTTAACTCCAGTGCCATGCGTATCAGCGTCACAATATTTGTAGCCGGCAGGCCATGACCCCGTTCTCAAAAATATATTTCTCATTTCATTTCCGTCTTATTCTGATTTCAGCATATAGGCAATCAACTGATTTTCAAACAAGATGTTATAATTGAGAGCATTTCAATTGAAGATTCTCTCTCAAACGAGTGATAATACATTTTTTATCTAGGCGTTTCAGAATACGAAAAATGATAGTTTCATTGCAACTAGCGATCACTGTTTAATGTTAATCTTTTTCTCATCGAATATGATAATGTTCGTGGAATGGTGGGTAGTTATATTCTTTTTCGTTACTAATCAGACCAAGTGCCAGGTTATCCTGTCGACAGAGATTAGTAGACATACAATATCCATAAGTCGAGGTTAACGTTGCTGTCCAATCACAAGCTTCATCTTCTCCCATTCATCCGCCATCTGTGACAAGGAAGGGCACTTTTGACGTGCAGAAACGCTGAGTAAGGATAAGCTATATTGAGTCCTGAAGATATAGACGGTGGGGGTAGAAGAAGTCGAAACCCAAAGAAAATTGGTTTTCAAATTGCTTTATTTCTGCATGTCACCAACAAAAATATTTTTTGAAAGCGTTGGACCTCAGCTACGAAGCAACTGAGGTCTAGAAGTGAAAACATACATAGCGATCGCGTTCCTTACAGCTAGGGAGCCTATAACATCGATACATGTGGAATGGGGAATTTTGTTCGATTTCTTCTTCCATCCTCGCAGGCTAAAATGGATCGGATCGGAGTTGCCTGATGATACATGGGATTGGGATGCGGTACTGGCCTTTTCGTTTCTCTTCAGATATCCAGTAAATGATGTTCCGAGAGCGAAATATACGCGACTATTTTGGAATGCTCGCATAAATTAACCAATTGATCTCTTCAATCGTTGGAATTGACAAAGAAATCCTCATTATTAATGACTGAATTCTGATTATACGCATGAAACAAGATATCATATTTACTCTCGAGAACGGACGAGGTCACATACTTGCAAAGTAAGAGTTAATCAAACCCTTAACCACTTGGTCCAGGTCATCAGTGCCATTGATGAGCAAGAGTTGGTTAGACCCACCGCAAATATGAAACGAAAAGATTTCTTCTTTCCGTCTCGTTCGATTTTCACGTAAAGCTTTCGCAGTTCTGCAAGTTTGGAGCTGCAAAGCTGAGTTCCACAGGTCCCGGTTTACGTCCGCGTCATTCAAGGATTTAACCTTGGTGGGATATGGCAATGTAGAGGCCTACAGGGCGCCAAACATCTCCGTCACAGGAGTTTCTGCACGTGAAAGCGCCCTTGCTTGTCGCAGATGACGTATGGGTGAGAGAAAATTATGGTTGTGACTGGAGTGCACTGTTAGCCTCGACTTCTGGATACGGGATGGCTGCAAATCTCCCGTCGACAGGATTTCCTGGGATCTCAATTTTTTTTTCTCAGAGTGCACAAGACAGAATGAAGCCAGCATTTCTGGTCTATTTCACGCCTGCAGATGGAGCTTTGAATTTTCTGAAGCAAACCAGCAGACACTCTTGGGGATTGAATAATGGATCTCTGGAATTCAGTTCCAGTACGAACCAAGACACTTTATCAAAAGAGACGAGATGCAACATTCATGACGGCATCGTATCCAGAACTAAAAGGCGCATAGTTAATTTTAAAAATTCCAAACCATTTGTACTGTGGGTGGTGGCTGCTCTTTTTTCATGCAAATCACCTGCGAAGAGCAGGAAATGCAATCTCCAATGTCAAATTTTTTCCATCAAGGTTCCGTGCTTCGACTCTTTTTCTTGCATCACAAACTATCGCCTTTTCGCTAGTCATCCTTCAAACTTCTGCTTAGGAAACGTTAGCAACACTGGTGCACTCACGACCGCGAAAGTCGCGTCTGATTGCAAAAAACACTGTTTTTAAAGCGCATTCGTTGAACGTTAAGAGAGCTTTTCCTTTAAGCATAACTAGGGTTTCCATTTAACAATGTTGGAAAGAGTGTAGTCGCGAATGGGGCGTGCATTCGAAGTTTGTTCATACAGATGATTTCAGAGGAATATGAGAATGTGAAACTCGTTTCTGCTCTGCTGTCGTATCGTATCCGTAAGTCGAGGTTAAAGTTGCGCCCCAGTCACAACCTTCCTTGTTGCCCACTCATCCGTCATCTGCGACAAGCAAGGGCGCTATTGACGTGCAGACCTCGTGTGACTTAGGTGTCTGGCCCCAAAGGCCTATAATGAAGGTTGTGACATGGATGCAACGTTAACCTCGACTTACGGATATTGTATGCCTGTTTATTTCTGTATAGAGGACTCAGTCTGACTCGGTCTGAATAATAACGAATCGAGATATGATTCCCCACCATTCCACGACATTTTTTATATTCGACTGAAAATAGCGAAACATTAATCAGTATGAACCAGACGCAAAGAAGTTATGGCTTTTGCTCAATTTCACACCTGGAGAAAAAGATGCCATATAACTCGATTGAGATATTCCTCAATTGAATGCTCTCAAATGTGAAAAAGCTGATTCATACACATCATTACTTTTTAAGAAGGTGCTAATTTCCAATTCTCATAAATCAGAAGAATACAAACTGAAAGATTGAGGAATATCTTTTTGACATGGCCAGCCGGCTGCAAATACGGTGATGCTAATACGCATGGGACTGGAGTGAAAAGGCATGTTTGGCCTTCCCATTGCCAAGCGAACTGGCCTTGCCCAGCTGGCAGAAAAGAAGGCCGTATAGAGTCGTATAAATATGCTGGGGAAATAGCAGTTGATTCTTCAGCGACAATTTCTCTTGCCAATGTACAACTAAAGGAAGGTGACGCACTCCTCCAAAATAGAAAGTTCATTAGGAATTCCCAAGAACAGTTCAGAGCAGCAAATATGAAAGTGTGTAGTCGCGAATGGGGCGTGCATTCGAAGTTTGTTCATACAGATGATTTCAGAGGAATAGGAGAATGTGAAACTCGTTCACGGGGAGTGGGATGAAAATAGGGGAAAGTTGCTCGAACGCTAATTGAAGGATTCGTAGTCGTTCTCGTGTACATATGAATGTGCCTGAGGCATTTGAGGAATTAAAAAATATATTTTTACTACGGGTCCATTCGAAAATTTCGAAGACTTGCAATACATTGAATATAATGAGTTATTACGAGCAGGAGAGTTCGAATGAAGATGGAACTCGATACGCAAAAAGCCCTAATCATTTGAGTTATCTATTATGCATAATGCTGATGTGCAGCATGCAACTAACGTCGGAGATATGCAAACCCTCTGAGATGATCCGTTCGATTATTATTATTTGCTGAGCCGAAATATGATTCCCTTACGTTCCAAATACATTCCAAGAAATCCAAGTCATCGTTTAAAAGCCCTGGGAAAAAAGGTATGCATTACTTTCTTCTTCCCAAACTATTACTTTAAAGCTGAGTTCAGTCCCTATGCAAACCGTGGACGTAATTGCACGAAGTTACCCGAAGTAAAATTCATAATGAAATAACGAGACGCATTATAACACACCGAAAAAAACGATGGTCATTATACAAGGGATGTTGGAAAAGTTTTGGGAAAACGTTTCTTGGAAAATAACTGGAAGTTGAAGAGCAGGGGTTCAAAAGCCTTCGGGACGAGAGCCTCATTCTTGTATTCTGAAAGTGCTACAATGGCTTCTGTCAATTGGATAGAGATATCGTCTGTCGGAATAAGGAACGCGGAGATGCATTAAATCGAAAATAGACCTTACAGTATTTTAAGTCATGCACCCCAATTATAAAGGTTTGACATTTAAGTCAATACAACCCAGGGTAAATAAGAATGTCAGCTAGAACCATAAACTATTCATGTTTTTCCGTCTATTTCTCACATTTTCACCGAATAGGCGAGAAGAGTGTATCTTTCCACGACGAAACCATTCTTCTCTAGGACTCTGTTTTCCACAGGAAGGTATTCCGATTTTCCAATCCGTGTTCACAAGTCATCGCGGTTTCAGTGGTGGTGCGATTTCCACGACATAAATAAAGAGTTCAATATATGATGAGAAAACCCCATTCCTTGTTTCTAATCTCGGATTTATTCCTTTCACAAAGAGAAGACCAAGTGGGCAAATCATGAATGGAACCAATCATTATCGACACAAATGATTCATCCATTCATGAAAATCATATTCGTGGCCATTCCCATTGGTGAAGCCACTGATAGACTCCATGAACTCTAATGGCGTGATGACTGGTCCGTAGATTCCAGGATCTCACCCCTGCGGAATATGTATCCCATTTGTCACATCTCAAGTGAAGATCTCGTCTGGTACACCAAGCATTTCACACGCTATTTAGAGATCCGAAAAAATTAGTCTCACCTTCTTAAATCCAAAAGGAATGATCCAATGCCTGCAAAGTCGGCCATGTCATTCAAAAAGTCATCCCCGCCGCTACTGCCACCGCCGCCGGCACTGCTGCCGCCACCGTAGCCAGAATAATAATCTCCACCGCCATAGCCCGAGTAATCATAGTTCTGCCTGGATGATGGCATCTTCATAGCCGACCTCGACTCCGCTGGAGCCTACAGGGAATGAATGATGAAAGTGGATAGGGTGCCTGTTTAACAAATCAGGACACTTTCATGGATCCGAGGCGTGCCATGTCCTATGCGACAATGGATTACCCATTTCATGAGAAAACTTGACATAATTGCATTATACACTACATGTGCCAATATTCATAAAAAAGAAAATGTGATCTCGTGCTGAGCCGATGACTCACCCAGATGCTCTGGTTGCAGAGGATGGCGAGAAGAGCGATTGAGATACGCATGGTGCTTGTCACTCCGATGTGCTTCTGGGACGACTGGTGCCTCTGCTGAGTCTGCTTTTACGGTTTGTCCCCAGCATATTTATACGACTCTATACGGCCTTCTTTTCTGGCAGCTGAGCAAGGCCAATTCGCTTTGGCAATGGGAAGGCCAAACATGCCTTTTCACTCCAGTCCCATGCGTATTAGCGTCACCGTATTTGCAGCCGGCTGGCCATGGCCTCGTTGTCAAAAAGATATTCCTCAACCTTTCAGTTTGTATTCTTCTGATTTATGAGAATTGGCAATAAGTACATTCTTAAAATTAATGATGTGTATGAATCAGCTTTTTTCACATTTGAGAGCATTCAATTGAGGAATATCGCAATCGAGTTACATGGCATCTTTTTCTCCAGGTGTGAAATTGAGCAAAAGCCATAGCTTCTTTGCGTCTGGTTCATACTGATTAATTTTTTTCTCTATTTTCAGTCGAATAGGAAAAAGGTCGTGGAATGGTGGGGAATCATATCTCGATTCGTTATTATTCAGACCGAGTCAGAATATCCTCTATACAGAAATAAGCAGGCATACAATATCCGTAAGTCGAGGTTAACGTTGCATCCATGTCACAACCTTCATTATAGGCCTTTGGGGCCAGACACCTAAGTCACACGAGGTCTGCACGTCAATAGCGCCCTTGCTTGTCGCAGATGACGGATGAGTGGGCAACAGGGAAGGTTGTGACTGGGGCGCAACTTTAACCTCGACTTACGGATACGATACGACAGCAGATTTCTTTTCCACAGGAAGGTATTCCGATTTTCCAATCCGTGTTCACAAGTCATCGCGGTTTCAGTGGTGGTGCGATTTCCACGACATAAATAAAGAGTTCAATATATGATGAGAAAACCCCATTCCTTGTTTCTAATCTCGGATTTATTCCTTTCACAAAGAGAAGACCAAGTGGGCAAATCATGAATGGAACCAATCATTATCGACACAAATGATTCATCCATTCATGAAAATCATATTCGTGGCCATTCCCATTGGTGAAGCCACTGATGGACTCCATGAACTCTAATGGCGTCATGATCGATCCGTAGATTCCAGGATCTCACCCCTGTGGAATATGTATCCCATTTGTCACATCTCACGTGAAGATCTCCTCTGGTACACCAAGCATTTCACACGCTATTTAGAGATCAGAAAAAAATTAGTCTCACCTTCTTAAATCCAAAAGGAATGATCCAATGCCTGCAAAGTCGGCCATGTCATTCAAAAAGTCATCATCAGAGGAATATCTCAATCGAGTTATATGGCGTCTTTTTCTCTAGGTGTGAAATTGAGCAAAAACCATAGCTTCTTTGCGTCTGGTTCATACTGATTTTTTTTTCTCTATTTTCAGTCGAATAGGAAAAAGGTCGTGGAATGGTGGGGAATCATATCTCGATTCGTTATTATTCAGACCGAGTCAGAATATCCTCTATACAGAAATAAGCAGGCATACAATATCCGTAAGTCGAGGTTAACGTTGCATCCATGTCACAACCTTCATTATAGGCCTTTGGGGCCAGACACCTAAGTCACACGAGGTCTGCACGTCAATAGCGCCCTTGCTTGTCGCAGATGACGGATGAGTGGGCAACAGGGAAGGTTGTGACTGGGGCGCAACTTTAACCTCGACTTACGGATACGATACGACAGCAGATTTCTGTCGACCTGATATTCTAGTGCTCATTCTGATTCGTAAGGAATTTGGCTATCCCAAAGTCACAACCGAATGGATTCCAAAAAAAATCACCAGAGCAGAAACAGGAAAGTGTCGAAGGACTTCTTAAAGAATCATGCGAAAATGCCAATACTTCCTGAACTGAATCATCACTGGCGATGAAATGTGGCTGCCTTTTTTCCTTCCTGGGACGAAAGAACAGTGAAAGGAATGGCGCCACACATCATCGCCCCGCACTAAAAAGATCAATTCGCAGGCCTCTCTGCAGAATATAACGGTGTTAGTCTTCTGAGACAATGGGACGTATGAATTAAACCTCTGCTGATTTCTGTCGACAGGATATTCTGGCATTCGGTGTGATTAGTAACGAATCGAGATATAATTGCCCAACTTTCCACGAACGTATTCCTACTTGACCGAAAATGAAGAAATAGAGTGCAACAGATTGAAGCTATGATTTTTCGTATTTTTCTCGCTTAGAGAAAAAAAAATCCACACCACTCGTTTCATTTATTCTTCTATTGAATGCTCTCAACTTTTATATTGGTGTCATACACATGATTACTTTTTGAGAATGAGCTGATTACCTGTCTGCAGAAATCATAATACAAAAAGAAAATGCTGAGTAATGCCTTTTCCCGCATGGGGCCATGGCCAGCCGCCTGCAAATACGCTGGCGTGTATGCTCATCCCACTGGAGTTAGCAAACGAGTTTGGCCTTCCTATCGACAAACGGACTAGCCTTGCACAGTTGGCAGAAGAAAAAAAAACCAGATGGAATAGTATAAATATGCTGGGGAAGAGCCGTCAAAGCAGACAAAACAGAGGCACCAGTCGGTCTCAGAAGCACATCGGAGTGTCAAGCACCATGCATATCTCAATTGCTCTTCTCATCATTCTCTGCCACCAGACCATCTGGGTGAGTCTTCGGCTTCATATTTTCATCAGGAACACATAATATTTTATCTATTTCATGACCATTGGAACATGTAGTATATCATGCATGCCAAAAACATGTCAACATATATCATCAAATGGGAATTCATTTATCGCGTAGGACTTGGATCGCCTCAGATCCATGAAAGTGCCCTGATTAGTTAACCAAACACCACATCATCTTTCATTTTGAAATGTATTGTAGACTACAGCGGAGTCGAAGTCGGATATGAAGATGCCATCATCCAGGCAGAACTATGATTACTCGGGATATGGCGGTGGAGATTATTATTCTGGCTATGGTGCCGGCAGCAGTGCCGGCGGCGGTGGCAGTAGCGGCGGGGATGACTTCTTGAATGACATGGCCGACTTTGCAGGCATTGGATCATTCCTTTTGGATTTAAGAAGGTGGGACTAATTTTTTCGAATCTCTAAATAGCGGGTGAAATGCTTGAATTACCAGGCGAGGACTTGATGTGAGATGTGACTCACGGGATACCTTTTCCACAGGGGTGAGATCCTGGAATCTCCGGATCGATCATGAAGCCATTTGAATTCATGGAGACCATCAAGAGCTTCTCCAAAGAGAATGGTCATGGGTCTGACTTTCCTGAACAGTTGAGTCACGAGCGTCGATAATGAGGAATTTATTTTACGCTATGTCTTCTTGGTCTGTTAGAGAAACGAATAAATCCAGATCGGCAAAAATTTACTAGGCTTTCTCATCCGTATTAAACTATATTCTAATGGCGTGGAACTCACACCACCACTGGAACCGCTACCACACACCACACTTCTCTACCGGACTCACAAACGTTTGGCCTCTGCATAATCGACAGACTACCTTCATTTCACCCTAAAATATACCTAAATTCCTTACTTTAAAAAATTCAATTCTCGATTAGCTTAGGCCTGCCTTTAAGTCTCATCCGAGGCAAGCTTTTTTACAACTTTTTCCGGGCAAGGTGAGTCTGTCAGACTCATGTAAAATAAGGCCGCTTGCTGCGGTTACGGTATGTATTCTTATAAATGACAGTACCGTAACTAAAATAGTACAGACAATTTATTCACCGGTCCTGATAGATTATAAAATTAATGAGAGTAATAGAGCGAAATATGTCGTAGTGTGTCCAGCGGACTCACCTTGCCCGGATTAGGGTTAAAGATGAATCCGTGGACTTCGAGGCATCTCGTTGAGGAACTGTAACGTTAGGCCAATCGCCGGCCTATTCATACGTTCACGAACCATTTCAGAGATGACATGAAGCGCGAGATCGATTTGAGGCCTGTTTCGCGTCTCTTGCATTTATTGGAGTTGCACTATTTCGTCGTAGGGAAAGACGGTGGAAAGGAATGGCAGGAATGCGACAAAATAGTAAACATGAAATGTTTCCCCCCCCCCAACTTCCCGAATATCAGCCGTGGAAGGGAAGGGAAGTGAATGGGTCGCAAGAAACCTTAACTTATTCCGAGCCGCATCGCGTTTATACTGTGATGAGGCAAAGTTTCGACACCACGGCGATGTGAATTGCACAGCGGTAAAGGTATGATGCACACAATCTATGTTTGTAGCGCAATTATGGAGCAGCCAAGTCACAACATGACTTCATCCATGCACCCACTTCTGAGCATTTCCAAAGGATAACGGAGCTGTGGAACTGAACCCGTTGCTCAAAGTTTTAAGGAACCTCCAAGTAGAATTTTTCGCACTGCATTTTTCCGAAGCCCACGTATTGGGTTTGTGAGAAAGTTCTGTCGTATTATGTTGATGTAGAATTGTACTTATCTCCCAAATAGGAATAGATCAATAGCTAGTGACGAATCATCGGTTGTTTTGTTTTTTCTTTGTGGATTAGAGTATAAAATAATGTCATCACTAGCCGTATTCGTGTTTGGGAGATGAGTACAATTGCACGTAAACAAATACGACAGAACTTTCCAACAAACCCAATACAATTTTGTAAAATCTATCGAGAAAAAAAAAAAAGCAGGCAAGAACCTGAGGCCAGAATACGTTTGATCTATATCGAACCGATGGATCGCAAGTGAAAACTTTTGACGGGACTGAAGGATACATCGAGATCCAAACGGTCGAGCTCAAGGAATCGGCTTGAGGGATCACGAGCTTTTTGTCTTGTCTCATGACCTCTCCCATTTTCCAGACGGAAGTTCGATTTCGTCAGGTTTATTGCCGCGAGCTTACTGCATGAATTCATTTGCGCAGAATATGAGGGCCGGCACAAACTAATTTCGAAATCGGGAATGGAGGATTCCACCTGGCATCGTAATGAAAAAGACTTGTAACGTATGGAAACATGGGTACTTCTCGGCAGTGGGTTCGGCGGAAGACCCTGTTCAACAAATATTTCATTTTCAGACCTCATGTTCGAGCGGAACAGGGGACTTTGACTTCTGTCTCCCACTTTTCTTTTGGAAGGTATGGGGGCAAAGACGGTTTTATCGGTTGCAGTGCAACAATTATGGAAATCAGAAACTTCGTCGTCGGGGGACCTCTGTCGCCAGTGAAAACAATCGCTATTATGTACGCATTTCTTTGCATGAGAAAACTGCTTTGCTGAAAGTATGAAGATTCTGATACGAATGAACCTGATTCTTCTCCAATATGGCAGAACAGGAAAGAAAATCTGGATTCTCCTGCTCTCATGAAGATCATGCGAATAAGGCTTGGAAATGAATCTGGGAATGTCTCCGTCACAGGAGTTTCTGCACTTGAAAGCGCTCTTGCTTGTCGCAGATGACGTGTGGGTGAGAGAAAATTATGGTTGTGACTGGAGTGCACTGTTAGCCTCGACTTCTGGATACGGGATGGCTGCAAATCTCCCGTCGACAGGATTTCCTGGGATCTCAATTTTTTTTCCTCAGAGTGCACAAGACAGAATGAAGCCAGCATTTCTGGTCTATTTCACGCCTGCAGATGGAGCTTTGAATTTTCTGTAGCAAACCAGCAGACACTCTTGGGGATTGAATAATGGATCTCTGGAATTCAGTTCCAGTACGAATCAAGACACTTTATCAAAAGAGACGAGATGTAAAATTCATGGCGGCATTGTATACAGAACTAAAAGGCGCATAGTTAATTTTAAAAATTCCAAAACCATTTGTGCGGTGGGTGGTGACTGCTCTTTTTTCATGCAAATCACCTGCGAAGAGCAGGAAATGCAATCTCCAATGTCGACTTCCCCTCACATGGATCCCTGGATTCCTAAGGCCTGTGAAGGCCTCTGCAGACCTCACAGAGACAGTCTTTGAGCTCGATCTGAAGCTGGCCTTGTCACAGTTTTCACGAGATCCCAGACTGAGCACACACATTTCGAAAAGAAAACATAATGTAGGGATTCGATTTTTTGAAAAGATCCGTATCGTTGGATATTTTTTCCCAGTTTCATCATTCATTCGCTTTTCTGCACTCTGGAGAACTTTACCTAATTTTTCCCATCAAGGTTCCGTGCTTCGACTCTTTTTCTTGCATCTTTTTCTTGCACACGTCAAACTTCTGCTTCGAAAACGCAATCAACACTGGCGCACTCACAACTGTGAAAGTCGCGTCTGATTACGAAAACACTGTTTTTAAAGGGCATTCGTTGAGCGTTAAGAGAACTTTTCCTTCAGGCATAACTAGGGTTTCCATTTAACAATGTTGGGAAGTAAAGGTTCACACCTGGTAGTTTCTTTAGCGGGTAAGTTCTTGATACAGCTTGAACTAGTCCCCTATACCTTCCACAACATTGCCGTTCTTCCCCCAATTTCATCAATGGGAAAATCCTATGAATTTTCCACAAGTCTGCGTTGAGAAGTAACCCAGTCCACGGTGTCTCCTGAGAGCTCCCACTCGAATGAATGAGAGCGGATGGCTCTTTCTGCATGATGACTTTATAAGACCAATGACGAAAAGTAGCGGAGGAAAATTTATTTTATCGCTCATGAAAATGGGTCTCCGAATTTTGAATGTGCGCTAACTCCAGTTATGCTCAAAGTTTCCTTCATCTGTTTCATAATCTGCTTCTGTGAAGCGGGAAAGGAATTGTTCCTTTGATAGAAATAGCAGGAAGACTTCACCTCCAGTTGAAGAATTTCATCTCGCACTTGGAGATGAGAATACAAGCTTCATATAGGAAATCTAGTTCTTCGAACCATGCTAATGGGCTACATGATTGCCTCTGACGCCTCTCGGGGGAGCAGGGCTTGAATTGGACTGAATGCAACTTAAGTGATGAAAATATTTTATCCAAGGCCTTAATTGCTCCTTTCATGAATCCTGAAAAAATGAGACTTATTGAACCCCTTATGCCGTTTGGGAATATGAAATTCACGTCTTTGATGAACTTTCATTTAAAGCAAAATTCGACTTGTTCTTGATCAATTATTCATTCAATGGAACGTTCGCAAGGAGCGTTGGCAATACCATAAATACGTTTATTACACATTAACCGTTATTTGTGTTACTTGGGTGGTAGACTCTAATGATCGTGGTGATTTTTTTGCAATAACGGAGCACTGATTTTCCTTCTGCTTGCCACAGGCTTACCTTGAAACTAGCTAAGTGTATTTAAAATATTATTGGAGGATGCTTTGAATGAGAGGCAAACCCTTCAATGGATGCAGCTTCATGTGCTGCTGTGTTCTCCTCCCCATTAATTAAGGGAATGACGATTTTTCAACTTTGGTTTCAGAGATTCACAAGTTCATCAGTGCTCCAATTTTTCCCTTCCTTCCTCGTTTTCGTATTCAGTCTGGAGTGAGAAGAGTTGAGTCCAGTGCGACGGCAGGATTATTTCACATGCATTATTCAACTTGTCGACATGCAGGTATTGCTTGGTAATTAAACTCCTTTGCTTTCGCTTGTATCAGCTTTATTCTTTCATCTCAAATCACGAGTGATACGCCTCACCAGTGTTGCTTCGACATCGGAAAATATTCAGTTCGTCAGCTCATGGAATCCAAATATAGAACTGCTCCTTCGGAAATGGGAGACGAGCTTCTCAATTTTTCGATTGAGACACATGGGAATTGGCATTTCCGCTTCTGCCAAAAAGTTAGGCAGTGAGTCCGTTGACGCTCTCACCCAGTTCTTGTTCCGAGTTCATTCGATATCGGAAAAATCATACTTACCTCCCGATGATGCCTTGCAGCCATCCCACGAAGTTTCCCCACGACCACGTGTAATCACCAATGGAGATGGAAGGGTAAGAACCGGAGTTGTAATCCACATAGAAAATCCTTGACGAGGGCATCTCGGATCTCCGATCCGATTCTCCCTGTGCCTTAAAAGAATAGGAATAATTTCTCTTTTATTAATAGTTTATTGTCGTCCGTGTTTTCTCTTAATATCATGATCCGGATTGGGGTACATGATTCACGTTGTTTATGAAAATGCCGTGCCTCATGAAGAAGAAATGCAGTTAAATACAATAGCATCTATTAGCAGAATCTAATGAGCGAGAAGTCGACTAACGTATATACTTTTCTGCATAATGAACATAGATTATGTAACGACCATGCAATAGAAGCATCACTCCACTTGGACATACATGCCTGCGTTCGCGAAACAAAGCAAGCGTGGGAAAACGGAGCGTGGGATAACGAAGGAAACGACTCACTGTGACGGCGAACTGGCTGAGGACGGCGAAGAGGAACAAGGTGGAGAACCACATCTTGAAGCGGTGATCCGATTTTCTCTTGCTACTTTTGCTCTCTCTATTTTGCTCCTATGGTGGTTTTCCCTTGTTACTTATAGTACTCTTTCTGGCCCTCGTCGCAGCTGCCCGAGCCAGACAACTAGGTCAGGATAAGGCCAAACCGTTCCAGTTTCTCCAATGCTGCACACATCATTGTCATAACTCGACCAGTCGGCAGCTCTATCAAATGAATCTTCTGGCACCCAAAACAGGTTTTTTCCCCCACATTCCCCACATTGCCAGAACTCTTCCTTATGTCTGGTAATTCGCACGAAATAAGTTTGGATCCCAGGATTATCATTTTGAGAAAGGTCTTTTCCCCCATGAATGCAGTTTCCTTCAGTTTCTGCAAATTTGCGTTTTCCATTTCGCTTCCTCTGAGAAAACCGGTTCCTTGCAGTTTGTGAATCAATCTCTTAACAATAAGCCTAGGTTTCTTTCATCTATTATCTTAAAATTCTTGTGAAATTCCTACCACCCGATTCTTTCGCAAAGAGTAGCATTTTCATGCGGAGATGGAGTAGCTCTGGTCCGAAATTTGTGCGGCCCACGCTTACAAACGACTCTCCGCTGATGCATTCCTTCGAGCAAAAATAAAATTCGAGTAGCCTTCGCGCTTTTGCTCCTGTGTTAAATTGCTGGAGAAAAATAACAATAATTTCAGGAAGTTTCAGGGATATGTGGAGTCGTTGTAAAAATATGTTCCATGGTATCATCTATCTCGTTCACTCCAAGGAATCTCATAGAGCCGCGCGGTTTTTTTTTGTCTCACCCGGTACTTGAACTCTTTAAAAAAAAATATGCCTCATGAGGTGAAATAGTACTAGGAGTCTCCAGAAAGTGATGGTGCGGGAGATGGAGGGTGGATGGTTCCATTTCCAAGGTGACTCC
The DNA here is from genome assembly GCA_905338385.1 of Darwinula stevensoni. NCBI lineage: Eukaryota > Metazoa > Arthropoda > Ostracoda > Podocopida > Darwinulidae > Darwinula > Darwinula stevensoni. The sequence continues at coordinate 66,702 of CAJPEV010000229.1, read as the reverse complement.
ATGGGAATGGGGAGGGAATGGAGAAGGTGAAACTGCATATATTGATCATATGAAGAGAGGGAACTCAGTGCAGGTCGTGTATGCCTCTTGAATGTGAAATTCCTGAAGTTGTGATGAAAGTTTCCCTAATATGGCTCCTTTTAAAAGGTCCAAGATCCATCTAATAGATAGGTTGCACAGGTCTAAATAATAATTTACCGTCTCGCTCCCTCGACGGTCTCTCTGAGCTCACACGTTCAATGTGGACACGTTTCAATTAAGATCTGGGCCTTTCCTATTGCTTTACATATCCACGTATATTGCCACTTGTCTCCCGCATTCAGTACATTCGCCATAGAGTACTCATATTTTCTTTCAGCATTGTGGATCCAAATGTTGTAGGTGCAGCCGAATTTTCCATACTTAGCAATCACATAAGTCTTCAACGTGTACTCAGAAATCTCGGTTAGAACTCATGCCTGGAAGTGGAAGTGAATTGGATGAACATGCTGAACATTCTATTGCTGTAGTGCAATAATATCGAGTTGGGATTGATTGCGGCAAGTCGTAACGTTTTACTGACAATAGGTCCAGTGGTCCGAGGACTCGATGTGGGCCCCTCATCGAGTTTGTCCAGACTGGGGCAGGCAAGATTATACACGACACTGAGCGGCATCTTTTCCCGACCTGATCTTGAAGTCGAAGCTTTCAGCGGAAGTAGAGTCTCTTCTGTATTGGTATTCCTCTCTGAGAGGATCTACAGGTACGAAATTGAGCAGACTTCTTCCCATCTCAACACAGAATCGCTCCAGCAAATTTGAAATTCTATCTCCCCCGGATTGTGAAGAAAACTGAATCTCCCCTTTTGAAGATGCCAATTTCATTCTTCTTTTTTTTCTCCTCCCCCCCCTGGCTAGGCACTCCTGGGAGGTTTTCGGAAGAAAGAGACCAACCTTATGAAAGATATTAACTCGTAGATGACGAAAAGTGGCTTTTTTGCTGTTTAAGATGCTCCATTTTGCCATAAAAAATGAAACTAGCTGTCGTTCAATTAGGCTTAGAGAGCTTGCTCCGGCACCGTCCCCCAATGTTGCCGGATACGGTGTCGAAAGTATGCCAGATTCAAGACTGTTTCAACCTTCGTATTGGCGTCTGGATCTTCTATTTTTTAATGCATGAGACATGTTTATGCTGATTTCATGAGATGAGTTGAGAATGAAGCGCTGGTTAGCTGTTATTGATCGATGTGGTGAGATATGCTGACATCTTATTCGGACATCCCTGAATTAACAGGATGGCGCGTTCCCTGGATTCCATGTTGCTTGAGGGCATTCTCTCCCCAGACCTATTCGAGATGGTTCGAGGAACTCAGGATGGGCCTAACGTTCAAAGTCCGCACTGAAATGGTTCATGAAACGTGAAACAGTCCTCCAATCGGTCTAACGTTACACGTCCACTCTGAAATGGTTCATGAACGTACGAATTGGCCTGCGATTGGCCAAACGTTACACGTCCTTAACCAGGTGTCTCGAAGACCACGATTCACCCTTATAGGCCTAATTGGCGCCGTAAGTCGAGAATTGAGTTTCGTTTGAAAAAGAAAAGGTAGGCCTTGACGTGATCTGAAGGCAGTCTGTTGGTTAGGCCTAAGCCTTACGTTAGTCCTTCCGAGTCCCGTAGAGAGGCTGGAGGGGGGGGGGGGGAAGGTTGAAGAAAGGGAAAGCGATTGAAAATTGGTTTTCACATTACTTCATTGTATTTATATTGGGATCCATTTTCGTAAACGTGGGCTTGCTTCCTTTTCTGGTGGAATCGAAATTTCATCCTGTCCATTCCCTTGGTCTTGTTGTAAGAAAGAGATTTTTTTTTTTATCGTTGGCCCCTTATCTGCAGTTGTGCCATGTATTGAATATATTGTATATATATATAATATATACAGAACAACATGTAAAATTCAGGTCTCTATCTTTGAAGCACCCAATAAGTAATGTCATCACGGGATGAATGGGTGCAAGCTGGAAAAAATATTTTTTAAGACGGACTTCACCCACCCTTAGACCCAACCTACTAGACCTGTTTCTCACGACGGCACTTGCACGACAAAAATACTTATGGTTTCTCAGCGTGAAACTCCGAGAAGACCACTTACATGCATGCCAGTACCCCTTCTGGTTGTTTCGCTGCAGTACATTCCCGATGGTCGATAAATTACTTTCCTCTTATTTTTTCGTTTGGACATTGAGTAGCATATTAAATATGTGAAGTGTGGTATATGTCCTGAACGATGCCAGATAATTTTCTCTTGGGGCAATGCGTGGCGATGTGTTGCAGGGTTTGATTAGGCGCTCCGCAATCATGTGTTGGAGATAGTTTAATTTTCCTTTCATATAAGAGGTGGCCGCACCTCCAGTGTCCGGTGCGGATACGGTGGATGGTAGACCGCTGCTTGCGGGAAGTGTTGCTCCTAGAGGTTGTTGAGCCGGTTCCCGGACCAGGTCTCCGTTTGCGACATCGGAATTGTTTCAGATGTTCCTCCATTGATCCTCTATGTCACAGTGTGTTAGATGGAATTACCCTCTAACTTTGCCAAGTGCGATTTCGGGGTTGGATATGCTTCCCGAACTATGCACCTCTGGTCTGAAAACGAGGAAAAAAAAGAACTCGCCACGGAATCAGACATGGGAGACAGACACGCGCAAGAACACCCACACACTCACAAGAAAACACAAACGCACACATTTATTCAAATATTTATATAAATAATGGGTTTCCCAAATACGGACTGGTTCTCACCATTTCCCTGTACATGCAATGTTTTATAAGGAAATAAGGAAATACGTTGCGTGAGTGCTCCCCATAGAATGTAACCCTTATATTCAATGGTTTATGTGGAATGATTTATCAGTCGTATTTCGATGATACCCATTACCTGAATTCAGGATAAAGCTGATGATGGATAATGTGTCAATAGAGTGATTCCCCATGAGGTCGTCGTGGAATTACCCATTGGCCCCGATGGGGTGTCCAATTGTCATTATTTGTCAGCAGCAACAGAGAGATGAATTCGGAAATGAACTTTATTACGCCAGGTCTGTCCACATAGACAGATGATCTTCATCAATAATGCAGTCTAGGAAACACGAGCTCTGGCTATACATTTTGGTAAGATATGTGGTGTCGTCATCATGCACAAAGCACAATGACGAAGAAGAAAATATAGTAAAAGTCCGTGGGATGTCTCCATTTTTTCTACGTGGAGACCTTTAGACATTCTGTCATCACATGGAAAAGGAAGAGTCAAAATTATGCAGCCATTCAGAGATCAATTTCTGCAACAGTTTGCATCTCCCTCTGAAACTGTGGATGAGCGGTGCTGATCGTTGCAGTAAGTACAACAAATACTTGATTGGTAGGACAATCAAACCTTTCTTTTGGCCTGTGCTAGCCACTTATGTGCTAATAACATACTCAGGCCAAAGTACAATTCAGCCATAGGATCCGTACGAAATCGAAGCATCTTTCCCAATCCGACTTGATCAGGGGTGAGTCACCGTTGTGAATCCACTCTTGTTCCTGTTCCTTGAATAATTAATCCTATCTACGTTGTGAAGGAGCATTTGAAATGCCACCAGTACGACATGCAGACCATATTGGAAACAAGTTTCACAGTGAAGTATACAGAAAATGACTTCACAAATTTGGCATGCGCACTGTATGAACAATCACATGATAAATAATAAATCAATATTTGTGATTCATATCAAAAAGAGCGAACAGTTTTTCTTTACATAGGGCGAGAAAACTGTGGGTGAAGGGTCTTTTGATCGAAATGCCCTCTGCTTTGCAGAAAATATGGATACGAACGGAATCTCGTACACATACGTGTGCCCCGTCTATATTCAGGCCAATTCCGGTGGTATTCAGGCCAATGGAGACAGGCATGGATCTGTTGCGGGTGAGTTTGCATCATGGCCAACAGTTGCTGATTATATATTAATGATGATTGTCGCTGCACTAACTGGATCAGAAATCCAGTTAGTTGCAGGATTATCCATGGATTCCCATGCAACAAATCCTGGATAAACGAAGGTGCCTCTCTGGTAATCGTCCCAGTGATGCCCTGAACAAAAAAGCAAACGAATGCAGTAATAATAAAGTCAGAGGGTTTCTCTTTTTTCCCAAGAAGAAACATTATAGGAAAGAAGGGGTGTGCTTAATGGCTAAATGTGATGCCATATCAGTGGCTCATTGCGAGAGCGAATTGGCATTTTCATACAAAACACATCAAATGCCTATACGTTCTCAAGGTCTCCATCAATCAGAATAAAAAGGCATTACTGAAAAGCATTCCATGAACTCCAGAATGGAGTACCACATAATGTACAGCAACCCTTTTCATGGTAGCGTCTCCATTCGGAGGCACTATTTGAAATCCATTCACAGCTTGTAGCAGTATATGCAGCAATGATTTGAGGGAAAGCACAAGTCCAACTGAAAGAAGATACTGTCATGCAGACTGGGATATAGACTGGAGCCTCAGTTACGACCAAGTTTTCTCTTGAGCCCAGTGCATCTCTGACCAATCACATATTAATTCGTCATAAAAAGGGTGAAGCCTCCAGGACCAGATATCGGAATGTGTGATAGGTGGTTCATTCAGTAAAAAAAAATGTGTTTTGAAGTGCTGAGATTAGGAGGGCGCGTGGTTCACAGCCAACATTAAACACTTGGAAAATTGTGACACGTTTTATTGCTTGAGCTCTTATTTCTAATTTCAAATACATTACTCTATTCCTTGGATTTCTTTTGACATTGTTTTGTATATTAAAAGAGGAATTTAGACTATTCGTTGATTATTTCCTCATATTTAGATGACTTCCTCTGGGGTGCTTCCATTTTGGTTACTATGGACCAATATTGCTCGGAATGAACAGTTTGAAATATTTTAAAAAGATCTTCCCTTTTGCACCAGTAAAATGCATATATCGAATCCCACCACATGCTTTTCTTGGTCTGGGTAAGATATTGAGCTCACCTGTTGCGTACTATTTCTCCTATTGCGTGGTTCGTCTCTTGAGAATGAATGTGATGCTTTCTGCTGCCACTCTGCACGCATGGAGAAGGAATAGTATTGCAATGCGTTCCATCATTAAAGTAGTTGCTCATTTAGTTATTCAACTGCACAATACCAAATGGAGAAGTCTGCCACATCAGGTCACGTTCAATGTTTCTGGAACTTGTTACATTTGAAAACGACGAGCAAAATCTTCCGTCACTTTTTTAATATAATGAATGAAACAAAGTACATGATGCAGCTACTGTATGCAGTATCTATTAATATGTCCCCACAAAATACAAATTACTTGACTAGGTGACTTTATTCATGATTCGGTGTGGAAATTTTCTCAGATAATGAATGAAGCAATAAATACTGGTCTCGTACACGCCTTTATTTATCATTTCTCTCGTTAAATAATCTGATGTAATAATTTATTCTACTAGTAATGACTTCTTGATGATTTGAGCCATCGTGCCATCTAAATATACAATTGAATTATGATGGGAGAGAGTCAAACTTTTATATTCGAATTTCAAGTCATTGGCACGTGTAACCATTGTATTGGTATGCAGCTGATACCAATTCTAAAGACCCATTTTCTACGAAGATTTTCCATTCATCTAATAAAATCAGTATCATGAGTTGGTGCTCATGCTAGTTGAAGAGACAGTTTTGAGTTCCCTGGAGGATGGATGACTCATGTAGGTCAATTGTCGAGAATGGTAATTATATTCGATTACATTTTCTAAACTACATGCACCAGAGAGATGAATGACCCCGCATGAGCAAGGTATTTTCCGTTTAAGCATTACTAAAGAGGAAATACTTGTTTTTGAATCTGTTTCCTTTTCGAAGGGTTATGGGCCAGTCGACGGATGCATGACTATATTAGGCTCTTGTAGTCCTTTATCCAACCCATTCACAATGAATGGCAAAAGCCTAGTGGCAGGGTAGCAAAAAACCTACAGTTTGGTTGAATCCGTCATAATTAAAAGAAACATGGGAAGAATTAGAGGTTACCATTTTTTGGATGAACTTTATATCCATGGATAATCCAAAGTTAAAAAAAAAATAAGCGTGAAGGGTTAAAACCAGAATGCATCATTGCTGTCACGTTGCCCTGAAGTGCCAAAGTCGCATCAATGGAATTAAAACGAGAGAGACAAAATGCATTTAGATACCTTCCTCCATTTTGTCGGCTAGAATGCAATGCCCATTGTGCCTGAGAATTTTAAGAAAGCAAGGGAATGCTTTATCTCCACGTCTGGGAAGTTTGTCCAGGAGGAAGCACACTTGATCTTCGATTGTTCTGTTTCTCATCTCCAGATACTCATGGTATTTCAAGATGGCTCCTTCAAAGAGACACTTCATAATATCGGAAATTTCAAGCATTTCCAGATCCCTTGCATGCTTCGAGAGTATTATTGCAACATCCTTTGCAGGGAGAAAAGCCATGCTATGTCTGGAGAGAAACACGAAATAAATGGTTAAGATTTGGTTTATGGATATTGCCCTCCACTCTTGCAGCAACATTTTTGGGCTCATGTTATGAGCACCAATCATTATTTTAAATGCCCAACTCTAAGTACTGCAGCACGGGGTTTCCTCTTCGTATGATAGGGAAATCCTTATTGAGTCATTTCTTCCTTTTATAAAATGTGTAAGGCACAAAAGCTAGCCTTGTTTGGGATTAGGTCTTTTTCTTTCTCGTAATTAAATGCTTACTGTCTACTAAAATGATGACGTGGCCCTTAGGTGCATGTTAAGCTTAATTTGGTTCGTTTCTTATTTCTCGAAGGCGATTGATAACTATAAAAAAACATGCATGGTTTCTTGATTTATTTGCTGAGTTTCCCAGAATTGAAATCAAGGTAGATTTCGTATGGAGGCTGGTATGCCGTCGGCCTTGCCTGCCTTATCCTAACTCGCGAAACCTATATAACGTTGCTGCTATAGGCTATGCGGAAAACTTATGTTCGGTAAATTCCAGGAGGCGCTGCATAGTTATTAACTTGTTAACTTCGAAGTTTAGTTGAACACATATTGAGGAATAGTGTGCATTCCCTGCGCTGCGATTTCTGAAGATGGAATTGTACTCCAAAGAAATCACATTTGGCAAGTTTTGAAGGTGTTGGTCATTACTATTGGAATTAGAATATGAATATGAAATGGTGTTTTGCAAGAATACTGATGAGAAGCAATGTTTTCGTTGACCTTCAGTGTAGAGTCACTAAAGCATAATTTATCGACCTAAAGATTTTACAAGTGAACTGTACATGCTTCTATTACCCACTGCTGGCGAACCCTGATCCTCAGCAATCTGCTGTTCCATATCGTAAAACCTTTGGTGGGGAGTAAAAAAATGCATTATTCATAAGTACACGGTGAAAATTTACTATAAAGTCAAGATTGCAAGTTAGTTACCATTAGAATGCGCCTGTAGACCTATGGGAATTCATTATACTTGAGGATATTGAACTTTAGGTTAGCAAAGGTTTGCTCAATGAAATGGGCTATAATGTTTAGAGGAATACGTATTGGCGTTAATACGGTTCTATCGGTAGATATGCGTCTGTCAGTAAAGATCGATGAGACAGAGTTATCTTCATGCAATAATGAAGCTTTTGATGAGGCAAATTGAAATATAATGGACTCGTTCCAGCTATCATGGATTCATATTCATTGAGGAAAGCGTCCTCTCCCTATCAAACCTGAACATGTAATACAAGTGCTGGACATTTAGCTTTCCCTAAAACAGGACCATCACGAGATGTCTGACTTATAACTGTTAACAGGCAACTATTACGCATTAACTCTTCCATGCTACATTGGTGTTCCTTTCAAATGGGGGGTATGCAAGCTGGGATCCAATATACAGGTACGAGCGCATTTTATTTGGTACGGATTTAATATGGCTAACCATTCATCGTCTCACTCCACGATTAGACGGTGACTGAATCCTTGACGATCCCTGCACTCTTTAGCTCTGACACCTTATGTCCCATGTAGCAACAATGAAATGTATTTAAATGAAGATGTGTTAAGTATAATGATGTTGGTCTCTTCCTATCCTGAGCTCTTAGAATAATCGGAATACTGCAATGTGTGTAGCAATCACATCACCCATGAGAGCATTGATAATCCAAAGTTCTCATGGGTGAACATTTGGAATGGAATGAACATTTTGGGATATTTTAATACTGACTTTTTCCTCTATTTCAAAAGCAGGTTAAGTGTCTGAGACGAGGTAAGCTACTGCACAATTTACGTATCAGGTTCTTAATTGCTTCCAACTTTCGCTACAGTGAGATTACAATTTCTAAACCTAACATGGGAAATAATAACACTTCGACTCACTCATACCGTACTGGTGGCCCGATGGCTTCTGCTTTCATTTAGCAGTTCTTCCGCGATATACATATATATCATATCTGGCGTTCATGTGCGCAATGTATCTGACCTTTGAAAGCTTGGACTTTGCCACCACGCGGCATGCTCAAGTATGTTCAAATCCCTCTTGACAATATTGCGTTCTAACTCGAGAGCTCCATTTTATTTCAATGATCATTGAAATGAAGATGCTCACTTGCACCATCTGAATACCATCTGAACAAATGAATCGTTTCCACATGATTTTGTTCCCGTTTGAATTGACGTCATTAACGTGTTTTTCTTTCGATTTCTACCTTTTTTTCCCCGCCTGATTCATTTTTTAAATATGCAAAATTTATTTTTTGTTTCTCTTGCTTCAGCCACTCTTCTTCCGATTGGTCGACTGCCTTGCATTAAAAAACATTTGGACCGACATTTAAAAGCATAGTACGGAAACCCTTTTTTTTCTTGCCTTCCTTTCAATTATCTTTGTGCTGCTTGATCTTGGCAAGAAAATAACCCAATATGAGAGGTGGAGTATCCTCTGCGTAAAGCCCTAATACATGATCTTAAGCAGCTTGAATTTTTCGGGGCGTTCATGGTCATTGGCCTGAAATCATGATATGAAACTTCTCCCCATTTTTTCAACGCGGAAATGAGACAGAATATCTCACTCCGAACTTGAGAGCTGCGTAGGGTCTTGCAAATACCTTCCAATGTTGCATTTCACAATAACTGGAATATATAACTTCCTTCCTCGTCAAGGTGTTTGGACTGTTTTTACGCAGTACAAAGCTTCACCCTTAAAAGCTTCGGTCTTCTACCATCCGCTGTCCTTGAATGATAAGATATGGCTCATTCCCATGGAGTTCCTTTTAAGCCTCGTTGACATAATCATGAGAGTATGTTAATGCGCATGCAAGTATCCCTCTCATAGCGCATTCGAGGAGAATCGAGTCCATTGTTATCCGTATCTAACTACATTCCTTACCTTAGCTAAGTGGCGTTTCTTTTGAAGAGAAATCCATGGACAACAGAGATCCTTGTACCAGCTATCCTTGTACCGTCCCAGCAGGAAGATAATGTCCTGCTGGGACGGACCAAGGATAGCGATTATTTACTCATACTATTCATAAGCACGTCTAAAGGTTTCCTTATGACGAAGTTCTGAATAACGAATGCTCACTTTGGTGAGTTACATTCGAGGAAAGCCAAACCTGTTCCAAAGTCCAGGAAAGCTGGATACAATTTGGAAAATGTTTCCATTGAAATAGGAAACCTTCATAACGCGTACGTTTCAAGCTCGAATGTCCTTGCTGTTATTCGCGCCCAACAAAGGACATTTTCATTCAGGTTGGGTTTCACTAGTGCGACCTGTGCATGTACATTTCCATTTCCAAATATTGAACAGAAAAATGCAGGCATTGATGTGGTATTAGGGTGATATAGGAAAACGAATGCATTTTGTTTATTCTCCAATGGACCATTGAACATGATATTTAAATGATATTTCGTTAACCCTTTCGTGCATGAATTTTTAAAGCAAGACAAAAATATGCCATTTATGGTTAAACGTTTAAGGAGGCACTCTGCCGTTGTAGTCGAATGTTCTACTGCTAGAAAGCAACACTAAACAGATTATGTGCCTTTGAGTTGGCTGCAAGCACCAAAAGTTTCGAGGTGTGAGTACCATGACTGAAGACTCATAATTATCGCCAAACATTTGGCCGTCCACTACAGTGGACACCATGCACGAAAGGGTTAAGGTTCTTCCAGCCTAATTCATTCCATTTAGATATATCAAAAGTGAAATATACTAATGAAAGCCATACTAATCGGTTGTTATCATACCCAGGTGCATTAACTCCAAAGATGTTTGGAATTGGAAGAATTTGAAGTTCCCTCAAGGATTCTTCAATTTGGCTGCTCCAGAATCACTCTTGGTGAATGGAGCTGGGTGACATCGTCCCTTCTGCATCTCTATGGTATCGTGGAGTCTCAACACCTCCTTCCGCAGCAGCTTCAGAACGCAGCCCTAGTCTGACCGTGAAATCAATGACAGGTCATTGAAATTAGCCCTCATTAAATCGAATTTTGAAATATCATGCCTGCTTTTATGCCGTTGAGCTCCTCCGGATAGGACAATTATTCGTGTTTTCAACTGGAGAGGCAGCACTGACACCTAACATGTTATAATGTAAGGAAAATGTATGCATGGTCCAATTTTTCATAGGGTTGAAATATCGAAAATTTCATTTCTGCACATTATTTGATATGACACAGGCCAGTAACAATTTTCGGGCAGGTATTAATGCGTTCGTTGCTCCCGTCATGAACGGCGCTTGCACATAATGTTGGAGCTGAGGGGACACTGCAGTGATGGAACCAGTCATGCCATTGGCAAGAGATCTCTACTGACTATGTGCTCGTGCGATTGGTCTTCATCTTCCCGCGAATATCATATTTGCGGCCATCAAGTATCAAATGATTCACCATTCGAATAGTCAAGACTAATATAAATCTGAACACCTTTGTTAACTTGAACTTTGCAACATCCATGGTTTCAGGTATTCACGCGGCAAGCGAAGACTCACAAAAGGTGGCAGAATGAAGATGAGAGCGGCGGAGAGAATCATTGATCATGCTTCGTGCGAGGTATATGTTGCGATGACAGGTTGTCCCTATTGCTTCACTGATGGTTCCGTACAGGTAAATGCCGGGACGCCGTCTGTCCTCGATGGTTTCGTATTTGCCAATCAGAGAACACGGACATATGAGGAGCCAGACACCTATGCCCCTGCAAGGCCATTCAGTCGTTATTCACCAATGCGACCTCCATTAACTAGACACCATCTGCATTTCTGCGGCCCTCCCTGGTCATATCTGGCTGAGGCGATGCAGCTTTCACGAAGAGTATGGTTACGGTGTCCCTTCTCACTCCTGCAAGGAGAATGATGAAAGCACGTCGCAACAGCTTCATGACAGTAGATTTCCTGAGAATCGGTAACATGACAATGTTAACATCAATTAAATTTGAGGAAAACACTGGTGGAAAAAAAGGAAAAACCGTTTTTCGTCAATATTTTAATGACAATAGTAATTTATATGGTGAAAATATGTTATTATACGTAATTTTACATGCAGATTCCGAACATCCAATCGAAATTGATCTACGTGCTTTGCAACATGCAAATTAATGAAGCCTAAAAAAGGCGATGACTATTGACTAATTCCAAGCATGTCTCTAGAACATGTAATTTTCCGTTTCATGATGTAATTATCATAACTCTGTTATTACATTAGTATCAGTAGCTTACTACATTTTCTGCATTTGGAGAAAAACCATGAAATCTCATGTTTTAGTGTGTTTCACCATGTTATTGTACTGAACGTCGCATTTTCCAATAATGATGGAAAGTGAAACTCTTTGAAGATTTCCATGGAACAATCGGGCGGAAATCATAGGATGCTCTCTTGGGCCATTTTTCTCCCTTGATGAATATGCTGGGTGACTTAAGGTCTTGGAACGCTTTCTTATGCTCTAAAAAAGTGCGTCTCGACAAAGTTATATGGTTTTCATATTGTTGACATTTAAAAAATTAAATTGTTCATGAAAATGTAAAATCAAGGTACGGGCCTGATTTAGCCATATAACAAAATTCCTCGGCTGTAATTCACCTATATTTGAGACTAAAGCGCGCATAAAGAATAATTAATCGGGTTAATCCCAAATTCAACTCATCCTCTATGTGGCCTTCACACTCGCTCAATCTAAACCCTTTCAATCTGGTGCATCTTAGAGGCCAAGGTTGCGCTACTTTCCAAAAGACCGAAGAGTCTTTGAAGCGAGCCCTTGAAACGTAGTTGGGGAAATAAGCCCTGAGACCATGTGTCGTGTGGTGCATCCGTTACCAACAGCTAGGGGTTTCCTGTATCAAGAAAAAGCGGGTTATTTTGAAAGATTTTGATTACATTATCCAAAGATCGCATTTTCATACTGGGATAATGTTGTCTTACTTTCAATACGAAGTTTGTTGAATATTGTGCTTGTTAAATAACTATGCTAACCTACATGTGGGCCAGGAAATTTGAGTCACCTTGGATGGTGATGGAATTACACTAATTATTTTCAATGGAGGTTTCATGGTGAGGTTTTAGAAATAGCTCAAAAACTGAAATTGCTTCCTTCATTCCTGTCATTTCGATCACTGACATCATTAAGAGAAAAGGAAAATGAACTGTGTCGTTAGGGGGCGTTGTGGTTTACAAATGTGACCCCTAATCTCATGTGCCACCATCTTGCGGGTAGGGAAGAAAATATTTCGATTGATGAATCTCTCGGTCTGGTTTCAGCCGCATCTGCCAGTCCCGTCAATCAGTACAACCAAACTCGGGCGATGACTTCAAAGTAACCTTGTATTTCATAATAGGAAGACAGGGTAGTGATGAAAAAATAAATATCCCAGCATGAAGAGACCAAGTTCCAGAAACATGGAATGGAGGCCGAAAAAACTTTGGAGGAAGTTATATGTGGGTCTCCTTTGATCAGTAAAACGTATGATTGAATGTTGGAAATACAGGAGATGAACATGACTTTGGGATTGATGAACCTAGGCTTCTTGCCCTGTTGAATGGGATTACTTGAATTCAATTTTGCACTGCTTGTGAGTAAGCCGGAAAGACTCTGGCCAACCGCCTTGACTCTGTTGAAAGTAATTGCAGGGAAAACATGGGGCAAAAATAATGCATTCGTAGCCTATTTTCACATCGAGACGAAAAGAACATCACCCCCCCCACAGGTGGAAAACAAAGGACCGAAAGCAGTTTGAAGCCATCTGCTGAACGGCGTCGATTCGTTTCTTCTGCGTTCTTCTCAATCTGATACACTCGCATGAATTACTTCAGAGGTCCCCCTTGATCGCAAAAGTTCTTGTTGGACACTGAACTTTCTTTGAATTGGTGGAATTTCACGTGTCGTTTTTCTACATATATTACCATCTCCATTTCAGTATTTTCTCCCCTCCCCTCACACCGTCGGCTCCATTCCGTTCCATTCATCGAAATATGCATGCCTTTGAGGCTGTAAGGCGGAAAAAGCCTGCATAAACTAGATTAAAACGGGATTACCTATTAATGAGACAGAACACGTAAGGTAAATATGTTTATAATAAAAAAACCCTCACGAGTGTCGACACGGGTCCATATCATTGACATACATCCGAGTCGAGGTTGACGTTGCATGCCAGACGCGGCCTCAGACCTCCCACGCGTCCAAACTACCTGCCACAAGGACAACGGTTGCCGCTCAAGGAGACAACAGGCCTCTGAAGGCTAGGTGCTGCATTCAGTCAAGGTTCAGTCATGGGATCACCTGGGTTTAAATATGGGCGCACGGGCAAACAGAACCGAAAGTTATCTGGGCGAGAGTGGAAGAAGACCGAATCATGAAGCTCTTCGTTGTTCTTGCGCTGGTGGTCTCTGCAATTGCGGTGCGTCAGACCATTTCTCTCATACATTTGTTTTGTATATTTCCAACGAGAGCTTGTCATATTTGATTAGTTGGGCCTGGAATATAAGCTTTCAAGATAACCATGCTACTAGTGCTGCTTGTGCGAAGCAACTCCTCGCAAATATATATTCTTTTATTCCCGTATGTTATATGTTTATTTATCTCTCTAATGATATGTCTCAATTGCTTTTCTCAATTTCCAGGTTCCAGAAATATTAGGGGAAACGTATGCGAGCGTTTCAAGTAAAGATTCAGCCGTATTTGACGTGCAGTACACTGCTTGATGGATTTATGCCCAAAATCGAGAAATCCAATCTCATAACTCACTTTGCGTTTGACTGGCACTTTTTCTGCTGTTATATACAATTGATGACCAGCACCCAAATAGCTTTTACCGAACTGGTAATGATATTTGCCATTGCTTTTCCTCTTACAGGGTCCGAAAACATCTTACAGGTTAGTTGCGCTTACTCATCGCTTAAACGTATGAATTCCTACCGTTCACTTCCATGGAGCGGGTAGCAAACTTGTACACGCTTCACGAGAAAGTGTCACCAAATTTCCTGTAATGAAGTCGCGGGAAAATGTGGGAGTTTTCAAAGACGCTCTCCTCTGAAACGTGAACTTGCCATCCGTAAAAGACTTCTGGGGGTTTCAGCTCGGACAGGAGGTCCTCTCCTTCCGGGCCAGAGCCGATGGGAAGGAGACGGGTTGGTCAAGCTGATATCCCGCAAACAGAACTGTGAGGACCAGTAGGGCAAAATCCAATGGGATCCTATAGAACCTTTTCGCAGGGGGAGGTAGTGACCTCCTGTGGAACATTTCCAGGCGTCGTCGTGGCTTGCTACCTTCCATTCGCCCCATCTAATATATATAGACGATCGTGACTGACTGACCGACTGACGCTAATTCTAACCATGTTCTAGAGAAGTTAGAAATCTGAAAATTGGGACACTTGCACCTTTTGGGATGCAGAGTTCAGAAAAAATCCGCCTTTAGAGGTACATGCCCTGGGGGAACACATTTTGGGGGGAAAAGTTTTTAAAGGTATGTATTGTGACGGATTAGGATGGCATCAAGAGGCATGACTAAATGCCTCGGATTCGGTGGTGTAGCTGTAGCACACCTGACCGGCAATCAGGAGGCCCGGGTTCAATTCGCCTTTCGGCCTTTTATGCATTTTATGCCAAGTCGCGTTCCACCTTCATAGCAATACTTTTGCTTAAGTAAAACGGAGAGACATTGAAAGCTGAAACGTGCCATGGGCATGCCAACCGAGACGATGAGTTCAGGAAAAATGACAAATTTAAGATCCATGCCCTGTGGTTGCATGTTTTTCGGGGCCGACGTTTTTAAATATTTTTTTTTTGCCCTGGCGTATTGAGCCGGTGTGGAAAGATGAAACTTGGTGCATAACCTCCTATTGGGATACTGAGTTCAGAAAAATTCAGACTTTCAAAGTAAATGCCCAGGGGGCACAAATGTCAAAGGGATATGTTTTCAAATATTTTTTTGCATCAGTTAAACTAATTAACATAGGAAGCTGAAACTTTGCATGAATGTGACTACTGAGACAAGGAATTAAAGGAAAACGTTAAGTCACGATACATCCCCTGGGGAATTTTTTCAAGGAGTGATGTTAAAAAAAATTTCCTATTTTCGAATTGGATAGAAATGGAAAGGTGAAACTTGGCACACGCATGAGTGACATAATATTATTGAGTTGAGGGAGTATTCAGCTTTCATGATGCATCCCCTCATGGCATATCTTTTGGGTGAGTCGGCTGTTCCAAGCATGTTTTTTCACCAGCAAAAAGGGCAAACGTATAAGGTTGAAACTTTGTGGACATGTAGTTCTCGGAGGATTGATTTGGGTAAAAAAAAAGTACATTTCGGTTAAAACGCCTCAGGGCACATACAGTATATATATTGGAATAAGCGTATTTTCTCGACCCAGCAAAACAGAGAGCGCTAGAAAGTTTAAATTTGCCAAAGAAAAACCTGATAGATAGCTGAGTAATGAAAACATTCCACTTTTATTATATATAGAGGATCGTGAGTAGCTGACTGACATAAGTCGCTATTCGCATGTTGAGTTCAGGAAAAAATATATTTTGGTGATACATGCCATAGGGGCACACCTTTTCGCGGAACATATTTCTAGACAGTTCTCTTTGCTTCAATCAAACGAAGACACATGGAAAGCTGAACCTGGCAAGAACATGACTGCTGACGCACTGAGCTCAGGAAAAATGTCAAATTTCCCATATATTGGAACTTTGGCGGATATTTCTTGGGGACGTCATGTTTTCGAAGAATTTTAATATCCTAGGGAATCGGGTAGAATAGATTTACGGAAAAATTCAACTTTCACTGTGCGTCTCCTGAGATCACAGCATTTGCGTGGGTCGCTTTTCCAAATACATTTTTTACACCCAGTAAAAAGGGGAAATGTATAAGACTAAAAGTGGGCGGTATGGAGTTCCGAGTCAACATTTCAGAAGAGAAAAAAAATCGTTAAAACTCATCAGGGCACTTTTTTAAAGTCCTATTTTCCTGAATTACTATTTCATCCAACGAAACAGAGAGAGAGAACATTTAAAATTCCCTCAGAAGTACCTATTTGATGGCTGAGTATAGGAAAAATCCAACTTTTGCTATAATCACTATCCAAGGAAATGGAACGCCGAAGGCGCGACTATAGCGAGTTTGTTTGCCCGAAGGGCAAACAAACTCGCTAGTTTATAATATTTCTGCTTTTTCCTTCATCGCTTGCACGTGCCTCTTTTCAGGACTCCATTGACGATATGCATTGGGCCTGTGTGTGGAGAATTTCGAGCAATGTCACGCGGGTGAGTGAAACTCATGATGTTGCTTGTTTTGATAGAATGGGTGCAACGAATTTCACCTAACGTATCTCCGTTAATAACTGAATTCCTTTTTTTCGGTTATAAGCTTCAAGTTTCTTCGTGTCGCTCTGAGAATTACTTTTGCAACAAATACATAACTCGTTGAAAAATGCTCTGAATGGGAATTTAGGGAACTCAGTCAGCTCGAAGCAACCCTATTCTCCATCTATCACTTGGCAGTTTCAAATTATTTCGGAGTTTTTCATTTGAATGTTTCCTGAACACTACCTATAAGAGTGAATGATGACCATCCATCACTTTCAGAATCATGGACGATATTGGAAATGCTGCCGATGATGCCAATAATTGGATACACGGCGAAATCTGCAAAAGGTCAGGAAAGCCCTCTCTTAATTCTTTGGGTCCATAGCAACTGAGATGAGTATAAAATACTGACATTTCTGTATGAATGTATTTCAAACCATTATTTAATATGTATTCCTAATTGACCGAGTGAATTCATTTCTTTGAGCGAAGGAAAGAGCTTTTCTTTGCATTGAATTATGCACGCTTCAAATTTTGCGAACAAGGAAAAATTTCGCATTTGAAGTAGAGATGCCTTCTAGACCAAAATATCAACGATCAAGCAAGTTAAGCAAATTTTTTCGGTTGAAAGAATTGAATAATGGAGATTTCAAGGAAGAAAGAGGTTGAGGAGAGAAATATTATCGTTTTTCCTTCGTTTTATACGCTTTCAAGAGGATTAAAAATGATTTCACAATCGAATTTCAACTGAAACCTGTGCCGCAATAGAGTTAAAATAAAAAATATGAGTTCGGAAAGTGAAGTAAGAAAAAGTCCTATCATTTTCGCCCGACGAATATTTGTCCCAGATGAGAAAGACTCGATTGGCGTGAGATGTCAGTGGTGAAAAAAATTTTCACATTTTGTTGGACTCTCCAGACGCCCCAGCATGTCCACATGAGGAAGATGGTAGGGATTCGCAAACAGCTCGCGTTAGTGCTCAAATAGATGACTACATATTGGATTCCACCCCTATTTCCGATTTTTTCGTTTGCTAGAGCGAAATAACGAAGGAAAGCTTCCACTAGACAGACAGACCCTCCGTCGAAGACGAGGATCACGTCTTTTCAAATCCTCACAACAGGAAGTTGGAGGAGCTTCCTTCACTGAAGATCCCCATCAGTCTCCGAGGCGGGACGCTGGGAGAGCTGGGCAGCATGCTGTGGGATGGAGGCAAGACCCTGGTGAAAGGAGCAGGGACCATCTCTCAAATCCCAGACGATCCGCTGGGCGCTCTCGAAGGCGGCATAGACACGGCTGAGTCTGCGAAGGATACCTATGACGACTACAACCAGTATTGTTCCCCGTGGGTCCCAACATAATTCCATTCTCTATCCATTCCCATACGGTGCGTATGAATGGAGGTAGACAAACCGATCTGGCGAATTTGTCTCCTGGAGGAAATGTTGGGGTAATATGTTGATACTTCCTTGAGCGGAAGGAAAATTCGCGATTTCTCCCGATGAAGGTCTAAAGCTACGGTGAAACGAACGCAGTAACAACTGTAACCCTTCAGATCTGGAATATAAAATAATGTTTCCCAGTCTAATATGAATGAGCTGAATGTGGCACCTATTGCAACTTCCATTATAGTGTACCGTGAGAAGATCCTACCCTATATTCAAAGATATTGAAGTCTCGTGAAAGTTGAGAAGTCATTTGACGATCCCCCTAACCAATGAAATCAGTTGTGACATCGTCAAGGAAAGAGTTTACCGTTGGAGATCTCACCCGAAGTACTTCCGGCATGGGATTTATCCATAGGCACGCCATATCGCCTTCTCAATCATGGGAGCATGGGATTTTAAAGAAGTCATGGTCCGTTTGGTGACTTCTCCTTTCGAATGACGCGATAAGGCTCTTAAAATTCAATTTTGAGCTCATTAGAAATTTAGAAACACGTACATCCTCAATTCTGTCAAGGTTCAAGGTTCTATTTTTTGGTTGGAAGCATTTTAGCCCTCATTTTTGTCCGGGGTCAAGGTCGAGTGCTCATCCTAGCTCTAACCCTTATTTCTATGATAGGCTTAGTCCGTTCGGAGTGAATGGCTCGCAGGAGCATATGAATCACCTCATAATTTAATTGCTGCTATATTCATTTCGTCATATTGTATGATGATGTAGATCTAAGAGAGTAGGCCTATGCATAGTATCATTAGAAACACGGCATGACTTCAGCAGCGAAATCGTAAATTAAATGTAGTTTCTAATGCTAGAAATCATGGTCTTTCTTCGAGTGTTCTTCTGACGAGTTTTTTTTTACGGTGAGTTATAAACATTTTATTTGACTGTGGTAAGTATGAGGAAATTGGCTGTATTGGCATGATGCTATTCCACCAACAACTCCAGACGAAAGTGCTCTTGCTCGTCATATGTTGGAGTAATTAGGAATAACGCTTCACCAACTGATTGACGGCCTGAGCGCCAATGCATAACAACAGTATCATCAACAGAGGACATGCAAGTCAGCGAGACCATCTGGCAATGGCGGGGGTCAGTGCCCGTTAGGTTCCGCACCCTCTGAGGTATTGTAGGGCTCCACTACATCCTCCGCATTCTCCTGGTACAAAAGGCCCTTGCGACCTTGTAATTCGTTCTCGCCCTGTGGAGCAGGCTCGAAGGGCAGGGATTCAGTGACAACATATAACTTACAGCAGATGCGACAGAACTTCAATACCTGCCGAGAAATTCCTGCAATTTACAACAGGTAATTTAAATGACTCACCTGGATAAGTACGAGTGTGGTAAGGCTGCCAAAATCCGTACGTACTATTTCAGGAAAACATACGCCTATTTTAATCGTATGATTTTTTGTACTAAATAGGAAGTACGACCTGAGGAGCGCAAATGGCAGCCCTTTTGGATGCGAATCGGACAGAAATATGGAGATCACCATCGCGCAATATTCCTGGCATGAAGACAGAAATTGTCTGTGTGAATTGTCGCTGTGAATTAAGTGGCACTAGCTCCTTATAAAATAAACTATTAGGAATTGATGTGGTATTGTCTTCAAATGGAGAGAAAGACGACGCAACTCAGTTATGGGAAAGACGTTGCCATTAACCCTGATATTGCTAGAGTCGCTTACAATGACGCTACAAATATCGCTTCAAATTGCCAGAGTCGAAGAGCTGGCACTACAAGGTCTAAAGTTTGGGAAGGAACACGATCGAACGCTCGGACTAGAAATATTTATTAACCCTTTAATCGTTAGCTCCTCGACACTGGCCTTCCTCAATGAAATTCGTAACGTCGCTCTAATCGGCTCTAGCACTATAAGGGTGTTGGAAAGAAAATATTCCTTCTTATTGGAAATTGAAGGAAGGAAAATAAATCTGCCGTGTCTGTTTCTTTTCATCTGGGTTTAGATTCTTGGAAGATCTCCACGCCACACATTAATTGTGTGGTAATGATTGCACTCGTACCGTTCACGATATTTCATATTGATGCTGAATTACTGTCAGTCCTGAAATTGCCCACCTCAGATCTGGGCATTCCAGCTCAATTTCAAATATCCTCCCACACTGAAGCCTCTTACGATGATTATTTTGCTATTTTCATCTCGCAGCAATGCATATTATGATAAAATCCGTTAGGCTTTCATCACATGGAGACTGGTTGACATTTATTAAAGCCAATTTTCTGATTAAGCTTGGGCTTGGGAATGAGTGCACTCCGTCTACAGTAAAGCGATGTAAAGATAAATTTTTAACGAATAAATGAAACGGATCTAATCCTGCAAAAGTACTTAAATACATACACTCTTGAGTGTAGGCTTGGAATTTTCCCGAATGAAAGCAGCCATGCCATCTCTCATGGCCTTAAAAGTAAGCCATGGATCCAAGCAAATAAAATGAGGTTAATCGGGAAGTTGGCCAGCGTCACGCCGAGTACTCTGTATGCCGCCATCCGTCAGAATCGCAAATCAAGCAGCTGATCGATCCCGAGCAGCCGATTGAGCCCAAGCCGCCTGGTTCAGACACGAATCCCTCCCGGGACTCGCAAAGTGAATCTGCCGATCGAAAATGATCAGCAGAAGACAGGTACGCAGGCTTCGTTTAAGGTTCAGGGTTTCGCCACCGAGATGACCTGAACTCGCGACCTTGCCCCTTCATCCTGCGTAGGGTCTTCTGCAGAGTCAGGATTGGTGCCCATGTGGAATTGCAATGGCAGGTTTTGAAATTTTCCAATTTATTTTTCTTTGACTCTTTTACTTATTTCATTTGATGCAATTCTAAAGAGCTAGAGTCATCAATTTTAAAAAGTTTCCAAACCTCCTTGTCAAAGAGGACTGAACGCCGCCAATCACGTAAGGCACTGCGGCCGGCTCAAAAGGGATTGGAAAACACGAGTATTCGATGACCAATGAGGACCGCTTCCTTGCCATTGCAACTGTGCATGTAGCTGCAAATGTCATGAGCAACTCGCACGAGAAGGCATTCAGTACTCATCACCGACGTCTACATGATTAAGGATATTTTTTACTTTCGGCTCAATATCGTCTTCAGGCTTTCAATTGGCACCTTAACCGTGAAAATCGATTCATCCGTCGAAGAGGAGTTTTCTGGAATGGCACACCGACTGACACACGTAGAGATGCATATCTATATGCATGCGATGCGGGATTCCCGACGGAAACACGAATCCATTGGCCTACTTAGACGGCTCTCAGACGTGTATCGGGGGTCGATCAGTTTCGACGGCAGGCAGCCGTGAATAGATACATTAATAAAAGTATTTAAAAAATACTCCTCTTCTACAGTTATCAGAACGACTAGGCAAGAAATATATTTATTTTGTACGTCATACCGACATTGGTTTTCAGTCGTAATAAATGGTGTCTGCGTGCAAGGGCTTGGACATTGCATTGATTAAAATATTAATACTCTAGAATCACTTTGCGCCTGCTTAATATATTCAATTTTTGTATTATTGTTAATACATTCACTTTGCGCATGGTTAATATATTCAATTTTTCCTCAATTCCTGGAAAAAAAACTGTGAAACATATTTCCTAGAATTTTTTGTTGATTCATATGAATTTCTTGAATAAAAAAAACTATGTTCATGATCCCGTTTGAATGTCTGCAGGATATGAAAAAGTTATTGGGTTAAAGTCTCGAATCGTGCGAAAAGTAACACCGTGTTGAGGAAACTCGGATCCTTCTGCTGCATTTCGCAGTGCACATCGCTCCCGTGGATCTCACATTATGTGCGAGAAATTGCCATGTTTTCGCATCATTGACGATCTGTATTGCATTAAGGTTTAGGAGGTGCGGCCGCAACAAAAGTACGGAGAATAAACCTAATCAAGGAATAACTAAAATCACTGCCTGGAAAAAAAAGGCAGCTAGCAAATGACTCGGTCCAAGCTAGCAAATCAGTTCCGTGTATTGCATGCTCATGATCCAATTGATTCGAAAGAGAAGGATTTTCAATGCAAAGATACATAACGTCACGGAAAAATCGTGTAGGATCCAATAAGATAATTGAAACATAAAAATCGCATAGAATTCCTATAGGATCCTAAAGGAACTCTATGGAATTCCTGTAAGGATCCTATACGATTCTTATGTTTCAAATACATCATCGCATCCTATAGGATCTCTCGTGAGGGTATCCTTGATTTCCTCTTTCAGAATGAATGTGATCGGTGGCATTTGTGAGACCGGGTAAGACATTTGTGGAACAAACAAATTTTCAAACTTTGGAACGACGTAATCCAATGACTGAAAAAAAGGGACCTTGGAAATCAAGATACCGCAGACGAAATGATGAAAAACAAAAGGGGTAAATCAATCTTCAGATTCCGAATGAAATCGCGGGAGCAATCAAGGGAGGGACGAGGTTATCAGTTGGCGAAATTCCGTGCCATTACACCAATGTATCAGTTTCTTGATTAATTTTTTTTCCTAATTGAGAAAACGAGAGAAGGATGGAATGACACCGAAAGACACGAGTCAGTTTCCAAGGAAGTTTATTCAATTCGTGAAACGCGGAAGGAAAGAATGGAAAAGGTTCCAGAGCAGGTTCCCGAACGGAAGAGACGACCCGAGCAACATCGGAATTGAATTTCATGAAGCATGGGCCCGTCGCTTCGCTGAAGGCCCCCCGGGAGCAACGTTGCCGGACCTATCAGACGACGAAGGAGACGTTGCATCGCGGGAGAATCGGTTCCCCCTCGGGAGGAAGGCCTTACCCTCGCAGTAGAGCCCCGACGACGTACTCGCCGATGTAGTCGCCGAACACCGCATCGGCTCCATTGACGATTCCCTTGGTGACATCCCCCAGTCCCGTCTCTAAAGTTCCCAATATCCCTCGCGACGAAGGCGTCTCATGATTTCCTGTCGGTCCTGCGAGTGCCTGAAAGAGAACAATTTTATGATTTCCGTTTCGGTGCATAGAACATTCTTGCCACGTTCGAGGTAATGCACCAGTTTTGACGATATTCAGGGCAAGTGAACCTCGCGTGGTTTCTGACGGCATCAACAGCGAGCAGACCTTGCTAGGAAAATAATTTTTAGATGAAATTTTAGCCATAAAAAATGATACCCTTTAAACGGGAACGTGTCCATTTCCGAGCCGAAGCGCATCAATGATGGCTCGACATTCCAGGTTGCTGATATAATCCCTGACCTTCCACGATGTTGCCGAGTTGAAGATGGATGGGAAGTTTTCTGCTCGTTTCTTCACATGGAAGTTCATCGAGGAAGCCAATTGACAATGGAGCTATTGTAGCTAAGATTCCCAGGTTGTGTGCGAGAGGAATACAAGGAAGGATCAAAAAGTTCCGGGACTGAAATTTTTTTTATGACGCTGTGGTGACTCTTTCCGACTGCTGATGAATATGTCCTTCAAAGTAATCCTTTTCGGCATCTACACACATTTCCGACGTTTCGTTAGTCGGTGGAATAACTGCTGATACGCGTCTTTGGAAACTCCAGCGGCACTCGTGGCGCGTTCGTAACGCTGCTTTAAATGTCGTGAAATGTCATTCATTTTCCAATTTCAGCGGTTTCTGACCTATCTCGCCATCCCCGGGCTTCATAAGCCACCCAACTCGCCGGACCTAGCTCCTAGGATTTTCTTCTTTTTTCCCCTAAGCTAAAGAGTGTGCTGATATGAATATTTCAGGCACCGAAAGCAAAATTGTAAATCGATGCAAGCACTGCTAATGATTCCGAATCGTGAGTTTCACCATTGTTTCCAGCAGCTGAAGAAACGCCGGAAAATTTGTGTAAATGCCGAAGAGGTCTAGTTAGAAGGCTATAATCATCAGTGATCGCAAAAGATTCACCACAGCGTCACTAAAAATTCAGTCCTGGAACTTTTGGATCACCCCTCGATGACAACCAGCATTTTCCGCTGCAATAGACAAAGGAAATGAATACTCACGAAGAGAGCATGCTGGCAGAGGACGAGGAGAAGAGCGGCTGAGAGGATCATCGTGCACGGATGCTCCGAAGAAGCTTCAAAGATTTCGAATGCTTCGTCGAGGCAGCCGCACGGTTACTTATAGGTCTGCAACTGTCCTCGCCGATTTCTGCGAATAACAGATAACTAAGGTACAGGAAGGCCAGATCTGTCGTTTTACCTCGGCGTCCCTCATTTCATCGTAACAGCGTCTGTAGCCTTCCCCCGCCTCGTCCTTCATGCTTAAGGTCAGGCGACGTGCATGGGATGTGCATGGGATGTGCATGGGATGTGCATGGGATGTGCATGGGATGTGCATGGGATGTTGCATTCAAGAGAGAAATAATATTGGAGTGAGGCTCTCGAGAATTCGATTCATCTGGTTTGCTTTCCATTGTTACATTTAAAAAAAATGGAAATCAACTTAAATGCTAGCAACATTTAGGAACCTCAATGACAGTGGAAAATGCGTTGCACAATTTTACGTTTTTTGCTGAAACTGTTAGAAAATGCCGTCTGAGTTACTTTAAATCAACTAGAATCACTTAAGGCTTCTCAGAAGCGCTCTCGCTTCACATTTGCACAAGCAACTGCCTGCGGGCGGAAAGTATGGCAATCGAGCCTTACCCAGTATTACTCAAGAGTTACTCAAGATCTATAGCGCAGCAAGTTTTAGTAAGTTTTCTTTATAGTTACAGAAAACCAGCTGATGTGAACAGCTGATGTGAAGGCGACCAAAATCGAATCGTATTCTAATTATTCAAAGAAACTTTCATGAAAGTATTCCATGATTCCCATGAAACATTATATCGTCACCTTGTTTAGAAATCATGAAGGACAATGGACGATGGACAAAGGACAACGATTAATACAACTTCTTCGAGCGTTTTCCCTTCCTCCGCCAATACTAAGCAGCCCACACCAGAATTTTTTGTTTGTCCTGTAGTCATTCCGTCTAATCACGGCGCGAAGTAGAGACGCAACGAAAATGATCTCCTCGTTGCGTGTGGTGCACACTAAAAAATGTTTCACACGTGTTGTCGAAGCATGAAATATGTTTGTGCAATGTATTTCTTTCAGTTTGTTATGAATCAGATCGAGTACGAATAAAATGTACTATGGGATTTCAGTAGGAACATATAGGAATCACATATGTTACACATGAAATCTTTTTTGCAAGGGTCGACCACAGCCATTCGTTTCACAGTGCAACATTATAACTCCGTAACGTAACGTTGTAACTCCACGCCATCTGCGAAAAGCAAGGGCGCCCTTCGGCGGGGATTTCTGCCTCCCGAGGGCCCCCACAGGTGCTATCGATACATACCGTCAAGGTTCGGTCCTTGAAGGACCTAGACGCAAACACGAGCGTCTCGCTCGGTGAAGCTGCGAGAGCATTATGTAGGAGTCGAGCAAGGCTGAATCGAGAAGTCGTTTCCTTGTGCTCGTGGGCTTCGCAATTGCGGCTGATCGAGCCTAATCATTCAATTCAAGGGAACGTTTCCATCTGTTCTTCAGTGGAGCTTGCCGTTGTGGACGAAATGGGACATGTAGTATAGAGAGTGGAAAACCTTCCGTTCGTCATTGCCATCCTTCCCAATAAGACAAGTCTAATGAACTCGAGGGGCACTGCAGGAATATTCTGGCGATAATTTCAAATGTCAAAATATCAATAATTCAAAATATCAATCATTCAAAATATCACATTTTCAATAATTTCAAATCCTCAATGTGATTTATGCCAAGACAGGAATCCCTTGCGCATGCTCAATTGAGTGTGAAGAGCATGTCGTCTAGTGGTATATCCTCTGGGGTTAAACAACATTGTTTAATAAAATTTCACTCAAAAGAGAATGTGAAGGAGGCTGATACTTTCAGAAGATTACAACAACAGTTCAGTGAAGACAGTGCTTCTAATTTGGCAAGAATTTTCAAGGCGACAAAAAAACCCTTGACAACCCCTTAAGCGTGTTAAGCCGCCCCCTAAACCGTTGTGCCTCCTGTGAACCTCCTGCAAATTGAACAATTTATTCTGGAAAATCGCCGCATTACCGTTCGAGATTTTGCAGCGGAACTCAACATCAACATTGGGAGTGTTGAAAACAGCATCCACTCTTACTTTAAGTTCAAAGAGGTTACCGCGAGATGTC
This sequence comes from Darwinula stevensoni, assembly GCA_905338385.1. Classification (NCBI taxonomy): domain Eukaryota; kingdom Metazoa; phylum Arthropoda; class Ostracoda; order Podocopida; family Darwinulidae; genus Darwinula; species Darwinula stevensoni. The sequence continues at coordinate 40,287 of CAJPEV010000229.1, read as the reverse complement.
TAACAAGAGAACTGACATTCGACCGGAAGGTTAACCGAGTGACCGTCGCGGTTAAGCACCGTCTCAACCGCTCAACCCTCAGCAGCAATTTGACGAGGGATAAAACGTTGATTCATAACTAAACGTCATTATGAAAAAGGGGGAAGCATGCAATGGCGATATTCCGCATCGAATTTTTTTATTATCGGATTATCGGTTTTATCATCGGATTAGTTTTATAGAGATCAGTTGGATCAACGATTTTCTGGAATGAGAAGTGCTGTTAAGTATTGAAGCACCCTCGTAAATTCAGCAAAGGCATACAATTACTGAAGTTTAAGGGATAGTGGTTTCATGCGAGATTTCGGTCTGTTAATATTTTGGGCCTCTCTTTTACAAACCGAAATGGAAGTATTTAAATAAGTGCATCGATTTCCAATGCCCAGAGTGAAATGTCCCTCTCGAAGCCAATCCGATCGATTTTGGTCACAACGGGGTGGGTTCATTCTGAAAATGGTGGATTCATCACAAGGAAACTATTACCGAGGTGCTTCAGTTTGGCTGCTAATTGATTATGATAATTGCTGGTGGATTATGTCCCTTCCTGGGTCTCCGTGGGAAGATGATCAGATCGAATTTTGAATTTGCTTTCATACACATTGTAATTTATTTTTTTTTATAATGTAGGGAAAATGGATTCAAGTTCGAATATCCAAACTTTCATTTCTACACGTTATCGGACACCAGTCTAAAAGCCTGCACTCGGACGGGCTGAAATAAGTGGAAAGAGAGCGTTTCGTGCATGACTTCCCGCTCTTTCTTCGTCACGTTCACAATTTCAAAAATAATTTTGAAAACACCAACATGTGAAAAATAATAGTATCGGGGGAAAACCTGGAAGCACTGTCTTAAACCGGAACTGGTAACGCGACGACCGTATGACCGTTGCCGGCAGTTATAGCAACAACTTCCTTAGCCGACAATGCTCATTGTTGGCTTGGAGCACTTCGACCAGGAAGGCATTCAGTTAGAAATTAGGCCTCGTCATATGAAAATGGTTGGAGTTTTTGAGCTGTCGACCCGATAGTTATCGTCACCGGGTTTCGAATGACCCCTACGGTTTAAAACCGAGGCGCACAAAAACGAACTTGGAACTCCTATTGAGGAGATAGAGCCTCCCCTTTTCCCTTTGGTCACGATGAGTAACGATGAGCTCCATCACATAGCATTCTAAATGGACACAACTTTGAATTTCGAACATGCTTTCGATCAATCATAAGGGGATTCGTAGGGATTCTATAGGGAAACCCGAATCTACCCGTCCTTTTAATTTCCATTCATCCTTTCCAGTCGGGGTGTGAGAATTCGTTTTTTTTTTTTAGGCCTGAAATTCCGAAGATCCAAGGGCCGCCGAGCGATTTCAGGTCGAGTCCGGGCCATGACGTGTGAGCACTTCTCCGGAAAGCGTTCGATATTGTGCAATTCTTGGTGGAAAAGTAGCCTCATCAATTTTATTAGCCTTTTTTTCCAGGAAGTATCGCCACCGGGCGGTTCCAATTCCAATCGGGAAGAACTTGAGACGACGATCTGGTATGATATGACCAACACAATATTCTCTGTGCCGCGAAGACGAATGACGAAACAAATTCTGAACCTGAATCCTTGCAACGTTTGTAAATATTTAATTGCGATGGTACATGACTTTCTGCATGACGTTCAGCATGGTACTTAGGCATGAAATCCTTCTGTCGTGTGAAAGGCAGACCCTGTTGATTCTCGTACATTTTGATGCTTTAAGAAAATTCGACGTCAGTTACCTCGAATCGATATCATTCGCAAAGTGTTTGGATTATTCTTTTCATCATTCAGCGAGCAAAGAATAAATATTCGTCCATGGAAAATATGCACGTCGCCTATTGGCCGTTCGATCCCACTTTGAGAACCGTCATTTAGCGGATCAGGCCTCCGGGCCAGCCGGAAGTCCTCAGTCGAAGTGGGTTAATTCTTCCGACCGCTCGCCCGTATCGGGCACCATAATGCCTCCAGCATAGTCCCGCTCGGTGCTTCACTGCGAGAGGAGCAAAAGCTCGATGCTCTTCCATACCATCTGTCACTTTAGTCCAGGCAGCCCGCTGTGCAGCGACGGAGGGTCTCAGGCCTAATATGCATCGAAGTGCCCATCCCTTCCCCCGTGAGAAATGGATAAATTGCTCGGGAGTGTACGGCAAGTCGTCAGGGATCTCTGATGAAGATTCCCTTTCTTCTACGATGTGGGCAGCCGCTTGTATCTCTGTGTTTACTCGTCCCAGTCCACCTTTTTAAACACTTACCACAACTTTCGAATTAAAATTCCAAATTACTAGTATTTATTATTTTAAATATAAATTTGTAAGATCGTAATATAATAATTATTTTTGTTTACCAAGGAAACTCCAACGAAGCCATCCTAAAATTCTGAGAAATATTTATCTTGTCGTCCCTTGATAGGAATTCGTGGAGCACCGAGAGAGGTATGCGTTTTTATGAGGGGCAGTCAAGTGAAAGCGGGAAATTGTAGTTAAAATGTGATCCACACCAAATCCATTGGGTGTCAGGAATTCCCCCTAACGTGGCACACCATGCACGGTGAAAACCGGTAACGAACGGTGATCTCTCATGCGTTTTGGAATTGCATTCAATCCATGCCGCCTAAAAGTATGCCTCTTGAAATAGCTTGAAATAGGAAATTGTTCCATCGCTCCACTTGTCCTTTCGCTTGATATCTGATCGAAGTAGAGCAAGAATAATGCTTCATTGCATCTGATGCACCAGGAAAACGTTGTTCACACGTTATGTCGAACCTGGGAAACTGTCGAATGGTGAGAAAAAAGTATTACGTTTCTTAATGATGCATTCAGCGTATGAGGAAAAATTTATTCTGCTGACACAGACACGCAAGCAAAGTTCTCTTCTGAATCATGGTCAGCGTTGCACGCCAGAGACAGCCTTCATATGAGCCTGATCCCGATATGCCTGCGACGAGGAAGGACGGCGATTGGGGCTCGTAAATGCATGAGATGGGGATTTCTGGCTCCTGAAGGCCTTAACAGGTGCCGCATTCCGTCAAGGTTTAGTCCTTGAATGCACTGTACAGTATATAAACGGGAGTATCTAACTTTGCGGAATCGTGAGAGTTCCAGGTGAAAGAAGAAAAAGAATAATGAAACTTCTCGTTGTTCTCTTGCTTGTGGGCTTCGCAGCGTCGGTGAGTCCAAGCCGATTCGAGGATGCTTTGGCTTTCTGCTCTGTTTAATAACGACTTGGGTCGGATAGTGAAGGTATTGAAGAACCCTCACTTGCAATTTTAAATTTTTTATTTTTTTCGTCGTGGGTTGTGAGGATGCCCTAAGGAGGATTTCTCATGGTTCAATCAGTTATGCGGAGCAGAATTTTATTTTCCTGGTAGAAAAAAAAATAATGGTGGAAAATTGTAGCAATCTTTCGTGAAAAAGTATAATATATTCTGGCATTAAGGGACATAACTTATTGGAGGAATACGAAAAAGCGAAAAGACAGGTTGCATCTCAGTTGAATGTAAATTTTCACAATTCTAAAACCACATGAGTAGCTGGAATCAAGGATGCATGACGACTTAACGTATATTTTTCTGACATGCATGGATGTTCGCACTCAAGCAGTTTGTCTTACAAATACTAATTTCATGGAAATAATTTATCTAGAGTACTAAATAAATATTACCAAGCTGAACCTAACATTGTGTTGCCCTTGCAGGATCCTGAAACATCTTTCAGGTGAGTCGCACATCACGAAATGTATTTTATTGTTTTTCCGAGAGCATTTGCGACGTAAATGTAATTTCATTTTTAAAAATTTAGTATTTACATTCGAAAGCCTGATGGTACTGGTCAAAAGAGTCGTTCATGAGAGTTTTTCATGACTTCCTCATGAAGTCATTCCACGCCAAAACGACCAGCGAGTGAGCTCGACCATCTCAGATTTCTACGAAAATTGAGAAACACCTAGAGGAATCGATTTCGAGAAACCTGTTCCATTTTTTCCTCTCACACATTTTCATGTACATGCATTTCAATAATATGTAATTTTCGCTCCCAGCGCCCATACGAACTGGAATTGGGAAACTGTTTCTGCAATAACTTCCCCTCTATGTAAGATATGAGCTTCAAGTGTCATGTTAATTGTGAGATTGCCATCATAAAAGGGACACCATGAATTATTCTCCTCAACTGAAAAAAAAGTTTATCAAACAGTTTAAGTTCGGAGGCCGATATCGACACTTGCGAATTTGGTAATTCGTTGTATAAATATTTCATGACAAATTTCGTGGTATGCCATTTCTGAAGATTTATAAGTCGAGATTGGCACTCAACGGCTTGACGAGATATGAATAATTTTGTGCGCCAGTAGGGCCAAATTTCCAGTTGTTCCAACACTTTCACCGACTTCAGGGACCGACGCCTGTAATTTCCACTCCATGAATCCGGACTTCTCATGCATCATTTTAAAGTGCCTACAACACCCTTGTAACGATACAAAGTTCACGGCTGGCACTCAATAGGTTAATGAGATATAACACTAGTTACTCCTAGGAATCATGGGAATGGGGCCCAACGTTTCGTCGATGTATGCGTGAAATTGTGGATAGCTGTTAGTTTCGAGCACTTCATTATTTTCCTGGCATCCGAAATTGCAAAATATGAAGTTATTACCAGTTCAAAATATATTGAATCACTTATTCTATCGAAATTGACGTTTACACTATCATAGAATGGAAATAATATTTTGAAAATCTGTGCAATATTATGCGACTTTGCAGTCTAGTAACACGATACAATAAAATATAATATAAATTAAAAATATAAAATAAAAAGGGAATAATTTTACTTATCGGAGGGCTTACCTCTATGCTAAATTTCCATGATTCCATTGGGAAGTACTCAAGGGAATTCCTGTACTCGTCAAATGGACACTTTCCAAAAAGCGTTTGAACGCGAATTTCCAGTTTGATGCCGTTTGAATGGACATAACTTCATGTTTTTAAAGGCATTTTATGACACTGGATTCATGGATGGTCTGGTATAGATTTTAATCCCTGAAATTGGTCACGCTGTAGGATCAATTTGAATGTTGGCACTGGCGCGAGAAATAATCATAACTAACTAATTCAACAAATGCCAATCTTGAACTTTGTAGAGTTAGAAACGGCAATAATTACACTTATTAATGAACACTACACCTTTAAGGTAATGGAGATATGACGCAAATGTCCCTCACCGAAATCGGTCCGATTGTTCAAACAAGTGGAATTTGGGTACACAAGCTGCTATCACATGAACCCATCAAGTTCCAACGTGAACTTTTATCGTTAGAAAGGGCGTAGAAGCCACCTTAAACTGATGCATTAGAAGTCGGGATTCATGGAGTGGAAAATACACTTGTCGGTGAAAGTACTTGAACAACTGGAACTTTGGCCCTACAGGCGCACAGAGATTGTCATATCTCGACATCGATTGGCAATCTTGAATTTTACATCACCAGAAATGGCATACCATGGTGTTTGTCTCGAAATACTTAAACAACGAATTCCCGAGGTGGCAATTGTCGATATCGGTCACTGATCTTGATACAACAGTTTGATGAAGTGAAGCTTCTTGTTTCAGCAAAGGAGAATAATGTCTGCTGTTATTTTAGAGACGGAAATCTTACAATTAAAATGGCACTAGAATGAATCTCATGATTTAACTATAGGGGAAGTTATTGCAAAAAACAGATTCACAATTCCAGTCCGTATGGGCGCTGGGAGGGAAAATTGTCACATTAAAATGCATGTATCTGGAGATCTGTGGAACAGAAAAAAAAATGGTTTACATATATATCTGTTTAAATCGATTCCTCTGTGTATGCCAATTATTGTGACAATTCGAGATCGTCGAGCTCACTCGCTGGTCGATTTGACGCGGAATGCAATCATAGCGAGTTGTTATGGTGCACAATCTCCATGTTTGCGCTTCAAGTCGGTACTTAAAAAAGGATAATTCTTCTAAGGATCCTAATTCGCTCATGGAGCTCTCTCGCAGACCGTACATAAAAAAATAAAGTGGGAAGGATTACTTGAATAATCGAATAGGTTTTGAACTAATTCCCGATAATGCAGCTCTGTCGAAAGCATGAAATTCAAACTGAGCGTGTTTCAAGGGTTATCTTCTTCCTCTCGAATTCATCGCCGTGATCGTCTCAAAATCCTAAGCAGGAATCGTGAAGCATATTACAGCAACGCTGAATTATCTGGAGTTGTTCGTTCCAGCAAACTGCTAAATCATGATGTTGGCAGGTAAGAATCGCTATTGATGGTGCAGTCTAGCGTGATCATATCAAAGTAAATTATTTTGAACAATTTAGAGAGCTATTTAGAACTTCATGGGAATTCTTACTGTGGTTAGCATTATTTTTCTCACATTCTATCCCCTTCTGTCGTCCCATTCAAACCCCGATTTTTCCCTCTTCTTCTTCACATGATGAGGTTCTGGCTTTTTTTTTAGGACTCCACTGATTGTATGCATAGGACCGATATGTGGAGAGTTCAAAACAATGTCTCGCGGGTGAGTGATGCTTCTAATGTCTATTTTTAGTAAATTATTTGTTCGAATGGATTCCCCCAAAATTTCGCTGAATAAATGGTATCGAACGAAGATGATTGCTTCCGCACAAGCAGTCGATTCAAAGAAATTTCCTGAGTGAACAGCTGGACTACCAAGAACACCACGCATTGCATATTGTGCAGTGTGGTTCCCTTCTGACGTCCTCCATGTTTGCGAAAAGGAAAACAGACATCCGAAGCACGCACGTCCTGACCTTCGGTGTCATTTATCCTGCTCAACGGATAGACGACGGATCTTCCCCCTCGGAACGAGGCTAGCGATCAAGGGTTTCCCACGAGTCGACATCTTTTTCTGCTTCCTGTCGAATCTCTCGGACAAGCAATCCAACGCTCTAAAAATACAAGAATTATCATTCTCACATAAATATCGTTGGAAAAGAGCGGCGCATTCACAAGCGTGCAGACGACACGATACCACGAAGCTCAACGCCACTGTAGTGCAAAACCCTCAATGCAAAACCCTCAGTACAAAACCCTCAGGAGCCGTCCGAGAGCTGACTCTCGAAAGTCGGAGGCTTTTAAAATTGCAAACGGCCTTCACAACTGAATGGGCTCAATATCCGGTCATGATTTGAAACGGACGTCCGTCTGTTTCCCGGAAAATATTTCATCCTTACTCTGCTGGTAAAATGCTTAATATTCGAATATCAATACAATGCGCAAAAATAGAGATTTTAGTCTTTGGTATATATGTTTCAGTTAAGAACATTTGTACTTGGTGCGATGAATTTCTGTCCTGCCTTTCTTTTTTTTTACCTGCATCTGTGTTTGACGACGTCTTGATCTTTTTCAGTCTCTGGGACGATGCGGTGAACGATGCCAACCAAGCCAATGATTACATACACAATGAAATCTGCAAAAGGTATGCCAAACACATAGCAGCATTTAATTTTATCGTAGTTATTCTATCGAGTAATAGCAATAACAATCGAGTAATAAGAAAAGCGTGCAAGAGAAAAGCATAACACCTTTCTAATAACCTTTGTTTGCTCTGTCAAGAGCGTTGAAATACTTTTTGTTTAAAAAAAATGAATTTTAGTATTTACGCATGGTGATGTCCGATATCCCGAATCGTTTCTGAAATGTGGGATAAATGAATAAGCGAACGAGATTAACGAGATTAACACTGGTTGCTACCTTTTATATGATAATTATTAGGAACATTTGGTGAATGTCTGAAAAAGGAAAGTGGTACGTTACATGGAAATGATTGAAATAATGTTCATAATAAAACGTAACTATATATTTCCGTGATATATACGACGGAAATGTCCTTAAATGAAGCATTTATATATAAATGCTTCACTTACAGGCTCTTTCCGCCACTCGCCGTAATGGCTTTCTTCAATGGCTTTCGTCAGGTCTAATCATCTAAATTCCCACATTCCGATTCACTTGTCATTGTTTACTAGTGGATAGCGATCGCAAAACAATGCACATGTAAATGTCATTATTTTGGAAACTGCCAAGAGCTTATATGAAGTGGATGCTACATTTATTTCAAAAAATGTCATGCAGGAGTTTCGAGGAACTGCCTTCACTGCGGATCCCCATCAGCCTTCAAGGCGGGACGTTGGGACAGCTGGGCAAGCTGGCCTGGGATGGGGCTAGCACCTTGTACCACGGGGGCGAGGCCATCTCTGAGATCCCTGATGATCCATTCGGCGCTGCTGAAGCGGGGGTGGATGCTGTCCAAGACGGAATGGACACCTATGATGACTACAAGCAATACTGTTCACCGTGAGTCAAAACATGATTCCACTTGATGGCCCCAGAGGGCATTAGGATCGTTCATTCTGGGAAGAGCAATATAAACCTAATGACTACTTCTCTCAATTCCCTCACATTCCGTAAGTGATATCTGCAGTGACCATCGTATCTCCTAGCCTCTCCAATGACCGTTTCGTTCTTAATACGAGCATGATTTTGGATTTAGTTTCTTTTTGTTCGTCGTATTTCATGATATTAAGCTTCTGCAGCTGGTCAAATCTGGATTATGTGTTGAAGAATGACTTCGTGTTACATACGAAGGACCCACGGAAATGCTGAACATGCCGGTCCTGAAAATAGTATTTGTAAGAGACATAATAATTTCCCCATGATCAGATGGAGAGGGTATTACGATGCCACCATCTATTTGAATGTTTCCATCATCCATTGGAATATCCTTTGTCTTCAAAGACTTTTGGAGAAGCGATAATCTGCTTCAGACCTCGTCCAAAGTTCAAGGTTCGAGGTTCAAGGTTCAAGGTTCAAGGTTCAAGGTTCAAGGTTCAAGGTTCAAGGTTCAAGGTTCAAGGTTCAAGGTTCAAGGTTCAAGGTTCAAGGTTCAAACGTTTTCTTCTGATTGCCGAGATGAATTTCTGCCCTTCCAGGCATCTCTAATCTCCTGAGATCACACCTCATATTTCCCACTCCTAATTCTAACATAAGACTATCCCTCTAATTGATTCAACTCGTACACTAGGTATGTATCAATATGACACTTGTTATAGGTACAATTACATAACTAAGTATCTTCAGGTACAGCCCCAAGCCCAACCTTGGCCCCCGACTGCAAAGTTGGAAGGCAAGGAACTTATAGATGGGCCTTTACTCGGTGTTATGATTATTCCGTTCATTTTAGCGTTCAGGCTGCCATTCGTGTAGTGTTTCAGAAGATGCAGCGTGGCTGCTATGACGTTTCCCGCCGTAAGTTTTCGCCTAATTCAGATGAATATGTATGAAGCAATTGTATTTTTGGGAGGGTCTCAATCATTTTCTTTGCTTCCTGCATGTACAATGTTCCCTTATTGTTTTGTCCATGAAGATACTCTCTATATATGAGCGACTACTAAATAAATATTCATTGCTATAAATGGGAAGCCATCAATCATAGCAATAATTTACTAATTTATTACAAAAGTGTTAGTGCAAATGAGTTTAACCTCTCATTTTATTACTGACATGTTGCAATGCTTGAGGTGGCACCTCTCTCAATGCTCACATTTATTTTGAAACAGGTTCTAGGGGTCAACCAGTGAATTCAACACGGTGGCGCGTTTGTAAACTTGCAGAAAGGAAGAGATGCTGAGTGTGGCCAGATTTTTTAACAGGATTTGTGTCTCTCTCAGTTTGAAGCGTCTGTTGTGCTCGATGAGCTCATCAGCATCGCGCATCGTCTCCGGCTGGATCGTGCGGTTTCTGGCGGACCAGATCGAGCGGCGTCTTGGAGATCAGCGGCACTGCTTCTGAGCCCCATGCATGCACGCGGGCCTGTGACATAATCGTATGACCATTGACATTCTTCGTTCTACAATGGATATGTTAAAAAATCTGGCATCTCTTTTTTGGTGCAAGTTTCCAGCGGCGCCACCATTTTGAATTTACTGGGTGACCTCTTGAACTTTTTTTTAAAACAAAGGTGAGCATAGAGACACGTTCCAACTGAACTAAAGCAACAATGTGACACTGTCAGAGGTAAAATTTACATAGTTAAAGTTATACTTTTCCCTCTTTCATTTGAACCACCCAAATATATACTAAAACCATGTGCAGTTATCCTTCATGAAAAATTCCAGTCACATTATTTTCTCGTTTTACGACTTATAATCATTTCTTTGTTAAAGTTATACTTTTCCCTCTTTCATTTGAACCACCCAAATATATACTAAAACCATGTGCAGTTATCCTTCATGAAAAATTCCAGTCACATTATTTTCTCGTTTTACGACTTATAATCATTTCTTTTGAAATTGAGAATGACATCCTTCATGGTGGAAATTGACTTCGATGGAAACAGAGCTGGTTCGCAGGCGTGTTCGGCGTGGGTTGTCTGCGAGAAAGAGGCTTGGGGGAAGTGTTCGTCATGTGATTCCATGTCGAAATGCGAAAGAAATGAAGGGAATAATCATCGTGCAGGAAGAATAAATTGAAATATGCATGAATGTTGGTGGTAATGATCTCAGGTGATGAACCTTGTTACTTCAAGTCCACCAACGAAAAACGTGCGCTTATTCAATAAGTCTGAACCCAGCCCCGTGCCAAGTCATGTTGGGGAAAAAATAGGAACTTGGGAAATGTGACGTTTTAACGTAGACTTAAATTCACCAACTACAATATTCCTGAGTTTAGTGAATATACAAAACATTAAAAATACACTTGCAGTACAGTCATGTACAAAGTAGCATATTTGAATTTAATTACAACGACTGAAGAAAAGTGTTCGATATCCTTGACTGTACACTTTGGTTCTTTTCAACTGGAATGATCTACTGATTATTGCAAGGCAATTTATTCCCCCAAGAGTGTTTTTTTGTGATTTTCGTGAATGAATCACCGAAGACGGGCGACGACCAGTGACTTCAGTCTCATCTTCATCTATCACTCGAGCTCGTGACTTCTTGAAGAGGAATCCGAGACACTCGACTGACCGGAGACATGCGAATTATTTCCATGGAGTTCCTCAAACGTGACCAAATCATCGAGGAATGCCGAAAGTTTTTCCTTCCATCGGATTGTCCAAATTCCCGGAGTGACCAGCGGCGTCATTCCTGAAGAGACACATGATGTTATAAGTTCTTAACAGCATTTATAATGGGAACCCTGCTTAGTCTTCATCATCCCCATGACATGGCTCCCTGGGGGTTACTTCTTTGTTTCCCCCAAACTGAAGAACGAGCTGATATGATGAATACGTTCGACAAATCCAGTATATGTAATTTAATTCGGCAATGAATCCAGTCATAGCATTTCGAGGACAACCCTTCCCCGGAAAACGAAGAAATCGCTTGTACTCAGCTGGAAGAGAACGTCCGTCCTCGTCGATATAAGAAGCGAACAGCCGAGGTCGAAATGCAGAAAATGGAATTCATCTCGGGAGATGGCGAAGACGAAATCGGTGAAATAGACCCACCAGGGAATGAGCTCATCTACGTTGATATAGTGTCTTACTTCGATGAAGAGGACGAGTTCAGCTCTGATAATGTCTTTCTAGTATAAAACCATTCATTTCTTTATGAAACTTTGAATGAATGAAGGCAAAAGTCATTCGCATCTGGTCTTCTTTTCCTTCTCCATTCTGCTGATGATTCCGGCTCACAATGTGGCATGGTCGGTCGATGAGCACATACTAAATGACGACCTGGTGTACGCAACGCTTCTGAGCCCTACGGTGGAATGTCTTGTGTCAAGAAACTCAACGATAAATTGTACAATATAATCCATCGACATAAATATACTATTCTGATTTCCCTTTGAAGATGGTTACATGATTAATGGACTGACCAGCAATTCCTCATTACGAGTAGTCGTTGGAGACAGCTTAGCGATTCACGCAATTATTTCATTTTCTGTCACCATGTTTTCGCGCTGGCATACGTGCTTGTCAGGCTAAATTTCGGTCCACTTAATTAGCACCATTAATTCCGCAATATTAATTAATTCCGCCTGTTTTGAGCAAGCAAGCAAGCTGCTTCAGTGGGTTACGCTCCCACCTTTCCCCGCAATCCGCTCCGAATATCTCTGCTATTTAAAGTCCCTCAGTCTTGATTTTCCCATCATAGATTCTCCAGACTTTCCTCTCCAATTCATTCTAGACCGGAATTGCCTAACTCAATTTGGCGGGGATCAAATGATTTGGTTCAGATGTGTTTGGTGCTCTCATTAAAGAATATCACACCTCATTTTTTATGCGAACAAGTGAAATTTGCTGCAAATTTCCGAAACCAAATGTTGAGGAATTCATTGTCCGCAGAAAATGAATTGGCGAGCCCCTAGTTGATTACCCCTGTTCCAGACCATAAACACTTTGGTATAACTCTAAATTTACTCACCTTGTAAATGGCAATTACAACAGGGTGTGTCAAGAATCCTGCCCACCTTTTGAAAGTTAAGTGCTTTTCGTAATGCTAGATTTTATTGTGACGTGTTTAAACCATCCGAAATAAATCTCACGTTGCCTGTGTGTGTCTGATGCATCGTGTCTCCAATGCGATCGATCCCAATAGAAATGAATTAGAGGAAAATGACTGGGGAACGTTCAACTATCAATAATCTGAAGCAATCGTTCGCTTTACTCCGAATTCGGCCAGCACGTAACGGAAACGACGATCGGAGAAGAAATTGAACGGAGAGAGAGAGAGAACGTCAGCCGCAATTCCATCGTCCGCATCGACCAGAATTTCCACTCTGACAGGAATGAATGGCAGGCTTTCTCCAATTAGGCGTCCATTGCCGACGATGCCATTCTAAGCCATTGACTAAGTCATCCACGGTTTAAAGCGCGAATCCGACGAGGCTGTGCCATTCTAGGAGATGGCATCTCATCTGTATGGGCTTCAGACTCAGTGGCGCCAGATTTTTTTATCGACACCGCTCATTTGTGAATGCATATCGCGTTTTCACCAACCGACTGTGGATTCTCCCCTTGAAAAGCCTTTTTTGATGGATTGTTTCACTGTGAAGAATATTATTTTTAGGACAGGAATGGCGGTTCGCGCCGTCGGAACCATGCAATCCTTTTCTGTTTGCGTTTCATGTCGTGACTGATATTTTTGAGTTTTCACGATCGATGAAGTCAAGACTAAAAACAATCTCTTGGCCTCACACGCCGCGAAAACCGGGTGCTCCCCCCCCTCAAGGTCCACGGTGACGATCTTCGCGATGGTGCGGTTGAACGGGAAGAAGAAATAATGGTGGAGGTGAAACGATCGGTGTTGGCAGGGAAAACACATTTTCCACCGCAGTTGCGGTGCGAATTGCATAAAACAGTGTTTCTGGGAATGCTAGCTGTGGCGGTCATTGGGCCAGAATAAGTGATGAAAAGCGCGCAGCAGCGAATCCTGCACGAATGAACGCGTAGGGCCGTGTAACAGCGGGAAGCAGCGAAACCTGAACGCCGGAAAAGAAGAACCTGCTGAGCAACTAGAGGGAAGGAACGCCGCGCGAAGACCTCCAGTTCGACCTATTCTTGAACGAGCAGCTGTTGCGCGTATTCCTATCGATAAAGACTATTCTAAAGGGGAACCTGCATCGAGCGCTGTGAAGCTACACATTTTGCTGCAGAAAAGGGGCATTTGCTTCACAGTTGCTGCCACAACGGGAAGGCGTTCCTGCAGCCACTCAAACTTTACCAGTGGGCATCACTTTCAGCGCCCGAAGGGTAATGATGCGGCATTTTCAAAAGTTTATTCGTCAGTACCGTGCCGCGCATGCGTTAGATTCCTGCAGTGCTAAAGTCGAGCTATTTCCGGGAAATGGTTCGTATTTTTTATATTTAAAATCAATAGTGATACGTACCATATATTGATAGCTACGACTGCCCTTGAGCAAATCAGTGATGCCAGAGCATTGAATGTGCTGCGACAACAAAACCAGCAAAACCGTCCCAAGCCTCTTGAAAACCGGTTAACCTGAGGCGTTCACCAAGGTGATAGTGGGAACAATACAATTAACTTGTCGGCAAGACTTTCGAGCTCCTCGAGGTTCGTTTGCAAATGTTTAATGTTTGATTTCAGCCGAACTGCTTCATATAGATATCTTCATGTAAACATTTTTTGAAGGCCGCCCATTATTATTAGCAGCAGCCGACCGCTTGTACACTTCCATATAGTTCTCATGGAAGTTATGTAGAGATGCATGTTTCTCATAGGAACCCTATAGATCTTATAGGAAGCCTATAGGATTCCTATATGTTTTCATAGGATTCCTTTAAATTCCAAAATAATTCTAATATGAATCTTTCGTGAGGGTACATGAAGCAAAAGCCATCCATTTTCAGTCACCTCTGATATATTCAGTTCACAAATTGTGAAATGAAGAGAGAGAACCATCTTCCCAAGAGTGCACCATGATCAAAATGTGGCAAGGTGCCAACTCTAACGCCGCAAGTCCTTGTTTCATTCGATGTTGGTTTCTTGCAGACGTCTTGATAAGGAATCCCTCGAAGGCATCTCAGGAGCACCATCACCGGACCTACCGCTAGATAAGAGCCCAGCCAGTAAATGCACCTGATCATCGCACCAGACCTCCCTCATTAGCGCTGCCTCAAAAGCTGCCTTACCTGGCTATTGCAGCTCCAATGGCAGCCACGCCGGCTACATCAAATAACCCCTCAAAGAATCCCTCCACCGCTTCACCATAATCACTCCCACTTTGCCTGGACGAGGGCCCCGTTTGAATTCCTTTCGGTTCCGCGAGAGCCTGTGAAAGAAGAGAAATACATGGTTGGTCTTGGTCGGCCATTGAAATAGCGTTACTCTAATCAAGTGAGTTGTTGCCGGTGTCTTATGACATTTTCCCCCCGTAATATTTTTCCCCACCTCTAATGGAATGGAAATGAAGGAACTTCGCCTCGTTCCACGGCGACTATTTCTTCCGTGCCTTTAAGTGTTCATTTTGCGGCCCCATCTGCTTCGCTAACGTCTAAGCCAGTGTCGACTCCTGGGCAATCTTGAAAGCCACATCAAAGATTTCAGGCAACGGAGGTAAAAGGCAAATGAAGGGCAGCTGACATGAAAGCAGGAAGAAACATCGTCCTCTGCAGGAGGTTTGTTCTGCTATGATATCGCTTGGTCAGTTTTTGACAGTAAATATTATTTTCTCTTTTGACAATCGACAAACTTACAATTCTACGTTTTAAAACGAACTCCATTTCCATTAAGGAGATGGGGAAAAATTTAAGGGGGAAAAAATATCATACAACAAATCCCAAATCTCGTCAACGACAGGCTGATTTATTTCTACGAGATACATTACAAGCAGAGCTAGTTCGAAAAATAATTTTCGGGATAAATTTTTGAAAACATTAATCGAATCAATAATATCTGCGTGATTATGAATATTTATAGATGAGAACCAAATTTTTTTTTCATTTGAATCTATTGAGAGGTTAGAATCATCCTGCTAAAAGCAAGGAGTGTGTTGATATTCCTGGTTGGCAACATGACTAGGATACTTCCAAGATAAACGCGAGTATCAAAATAAAACTTGATCCCATTCTCATTTTGTCCCTCGATAGCTTTTCCTGTGGCTGTCGTCGGTAATAACCTATTCATATTAGGATAATCCCTGATTTTCTAATTTATTAAAAATTAGATATGCATGGTGCACGCAATTGATACGTCGAACGGAAACTCACGAAAAAGGCTTGTTGACAGAGGACGAGGAGAAGGGCCGTTGAGAGGATCATGATGCTCGGATGCTTTGAAGTAGTTTCGACGCTTCGATGATTTCTACTGATTCAATGGCGCTCCTGCATGGGTACTTATAGGTTTCTAACCGACCTTGGCTTCAGCATGCACCGATGGCACGAATGTATCGGGCACGTTCGCGTGACAGCGTTGGCTTTCCTCGTCCTTCGTCTCTCGCGCTGAACCGCCCTCAGTATCTTTCCCGTCCTGGGAAGTCGAATGACAACATTCATTCAGGATGTCTCTTTTATCAGATATTATTAATTTAAAAAATATACGGCAGACAAGAGGACTTTCTCCCGGATGTTGAGTATAACATTGAGTCACTAAATAATTTTGTCGCGTGAAAGGATGACTCTGGGAATATATACGGATGCTTCTCAAGTTTTCGGCGTTGATGAGATAAAAGTGCAAATTATTCGGCATATAATATACATCCTACGATAAATGACGTTCCTGTATTAAATAAATGGTTAAGCAAGCAATAAACAATCACGACCACAGACGGTAATGTTCGCAAGGAGAAAAAGGAAGATGATGTCCTGTGGAAATGGAAATGAAACTTTCCTAAAATCATTAAGTGAGTCATACCATTCCTTTTATTTTAGTCACCTTTGAAAATCATTCAGCACCATGAGAGAAGAGGTATTGCATTGATCAAGTACCAGTACTTTCATAAAGGCGGTAATAAATGTACTTTGGATACTATTTACCAATACTGCTCTAAAAACCGTCTCAACTTCTTTCACAATAGTTAACCCGAGGTTTATCTGATCCCTGTTGTGGAAATTAAGTCTAATCACAGCGTGAAGCAGAGCTAGAGCAAAAATGATAGCTTCATTGCATCAGGAAAATTGCATGTGTAGTGGTGGGGAGAGTTTTTCAGCTTGTTTTGGATCAAAACGAGTAGATGGAAAATATGTTGACTCAGATCCGCTATCATACGTCACCTCTGAGTCGAGGTTAATGTTACAAGCCAGGCATAACCTCAAATTTTCCCCCTCATGCACTATCTGCGGATAGGAAGTGCGCTTTTGACCTCCGAAAACTCATGCGACAGAGATGTATGGCCCCTGAAGGTCTCCATGTGTTCCACATTTCGCCAAGGTTCAGTCCTTGTACGACCTGGACGTAAACAGGGGTATCTGGCTTCGCAGAACTGCGAAAGCATTACGAGTCAAGTGTGCAATAATCCCGACGAATTTTCGTTTTCCTTGTGCTCCTCGACTTCGCATTTCCGGTGGGTCTTGCAAATTCAAGGAGGCTTCTGCTGCAATAGGGTAGTTGATGGCTCGGGCGGCATAATATGGGGTTTCAGAAGTTCTCATTTTGCAAATGTCTGTCCTCCTCTTTTCTGATTGATAAAATGATGTCCTGTCAAATGC
The DNA here is from genome assembly GCA_905338385.1 of Darwinula stevensoni. Lineage (NCBI taxonomy): Eukaryota > Metazoa > Arthropoda > Ostracoda > Podocopida > Darwinulidae > Darwinula > Darwinula stevensoni. The sequence goes on along the minus strand of CAJPEV010000229.1, from coordinate 23,077 downwards.
GTATTCATCATAATTCTATGAGAATAAAGGCGGGCCATTTTTATTATCGAGGAGCAAATAACATATATTTTTAATTTTCGCAAGCATTCCACGAGAGTCTTGCATACATCTCTCCCTGAACATCAATTATATAACAAAAGAAGAACGAATGACAAATTTCCCAACCCAGGTTCATGCCAACCGGGACAAATCTACACTCATCTTTAACCTTCCGTGCATCCACCAGGCTGAAAGAAATAAGAGTAGATTTTTCGAATGCGAACTTTTTCTTTTGAGAAGGTTTCTCGAGAATTTCAAGGGGCTTTTCATGCCAATTGTGGGAAACACATCGATGCGAAAATCTCTGATTGAAAATAAAACTTCATTAGATTATCTACATGGAGTCCCAGATGAGAGTTCTTAATTTTAACTTAAAATGAAACTAGATTTAGTGGGGCTAAATAAAATTGGAAGGGGTGTTTTGTAAGCTTGAACATGTTCCTCCAAACTATACAAAATCCATAATTTCAAGTAAGTATGATTAACCCTTTGAGCCCTGAGTTCCTGAGAAATTTTGAGCCTTCTGCCTGAGCTCCTGGGCCAAAATTTCCTAATAATGGGTATACAATGTTTGTGCAAATATCATAGTTGTAATAAAAGAGATGAGATTGATGCTTTGCATGCAAATAGCAGGATGACGTACCTTCATTTTAACGCCAGAATTCTTTCTTTGTGCGCCAATCAGGCAATACGTCATTTCTCTCTACCACCGGTAAGGCGGTGGTGAGGGCTCAAAGGGTTAAAGTCCTTCAAACTGATGTCCACAATTTGCTCTACACGTTACAAGACGTTGTGAGAAATAATGCATTCATTTTGTGACAGTAGCTGACATAATAATAGAATGTTTTTCTTGCTGTGTGAGATTCTGCTCTTCAGTTCAGCTGNTCCTACGATAAATGACGTTCCTGTATTAAATAAATGGTTAAGCAAGCAATAAACAATCACGACCACAGACGGTAATGTTCGCAAGGAGAAAAAGGAAGATGATGTCTTGTGGAAATGGAAATGAAACTTTCCTAAAATCATTAAGTGAGTCATACCATTCCTTTTATTTTAGTCACCTTTGAAAATCATTCAGCACCATGAGAGAAGAGGTATTGCATTGATCAAGTACCAGTACTTTCATAAAGGCGGTAATAAATGTACTTTGGATACTATTGACCAATACTGCTCTAAAAACCGTTTCAACTTCTTTCACAATAGTTAACCCGAGGTTTATCTGATCCCTGTTGTGGAAATTAAGTCTATTCACAGCGTGAAGCAGAGCTAGAGCAAAAATGATAGCTTCATTGCATCAGGAAAATTGCATGTGTAGTGGTGGGGAATGTTTTTCAGCTTGTTTTGGATCAAAACGAGTAGATAGAAAATATGTTGAATCAGATCCGCTATCATACGTCACCTCTGAGTCGAGGTTAATGTTACAAGCCAGGCATAACCTCAAATTTTCCCCCTCATGCACTATCTGCGGATAGGAAGTGCGCTTTTGACCTCCGAAAACTCATGCGACAGAGATGTATGGCCCCTGAAGGTCTCCATGTGTTCCACATTTCGCCAAGGTTCAGTCCTTGTACGACCTGGACGTAAACAGGGGTATCTGGCTTCGCAGAACTGCGAAAGCATTACGAGTCAAGTGTGCAATAATCCCGACGAATTTTCGTTTTCCTTGTGCTCCTCGACTTCGCATTTCCGGTGGGTCTTGCAAATTCAAGGAGGCTTCTGCTGCAATAGGGTAGTTGATGGCTCGGGCGGCATAATATGGGGTTTCAGAAGTTCTCATTTTGCAAATGTCTGTCCTCCTCTTTTCTGATTGATAAAATGATATTCTGTCAAATGCGTATTCATCATAATTCTATGAGAATAAAGGCGGGCCATTTTTATTATCGAGGAGCAAATAACATATATTTTTAATTTTCGCAAGCATTCCACGAGAGTCTTGCATACATCTCTCCCTGAACATCAATTATAGAACAAAAGAAGAACGAATGACAAATTTCCCAACCCAGGTTCATGCCAACCGGGACAAATCTACACTCATCTTTAACCTTCCGTGCATCCACCAGGCTGAAAGAAATAAGAGTAGATTTTTCGAATGCGAACTTTTTCTTTTGAGAAGGTTTCTCGAGAATTTCAAGGGGCTTTTCATGCCAATTGTGGGAAACACATCGATGCGAAAATCTCTGATTGAAAATAAAACTTCATTAGATTATCTACATGGAGTCCCAGATGAGAGTTCTTAATTTTAACTTAAAATGAAACTAGATTTAGTGGGGCTAAATAGAATTGGAAGGGGTGTTTTGTAAGCTTGAACATGTTCCTCCAAACTATACAAAATCCATAATTTCAAGTAAGTATGATTAACCCTTTGAGCCCTGAGTTCCTGAGAAATTTTGAGCCTTCTGCCTGAGCTCCTGGGCGTTTTAAAGGATTATTACCCATATGTTACAAACACGTTTATAGTATCAACATTATTTTCTCTACTCTAACTACGAAACGTACGTTTATCGTCCTACTGGTACCTTCATTTTAACGCCAGAATTCTTTCTTTGTGCGCCAATCAGGCAATACGTCATTTCTCTCTACCACCGGTAAGGCGGTGGTGAGGGCTCAAAGGGTTAAAGTCCTTCAAACTGATGTCCACAATTTGCTCTACACGTTACAAGACGTTGTGAGAAATAATGCATTCATTTTGTGACAGTAGCTGACATAATAATAGAATGTTTTTCTTGCTGTGTGAGATTCTGCTCTTCAGTTCAGCTGTTTTTGTTGTTTACCAGCATGGACCAGACATTTGAAAACTGGTCATCACTTTGAAGGACTTTAATCGTACTTCACTGTACTTGAAGTTCAACATATGAAGTTTCAAAGGCGGAGCTTGACCTTCCATGGGAATCTGGGCATGTAATCCGATGTTATGGTCCGATTTCAATGTCCAAATTTTCATTCAAAAGGGAAAACGGTGGAGATCCTTTATATGTAATCAAAACTGATAATTAAACATATTTGATCATGTTCACTCGTCTGAGTAACTTTTGACCTTAAACATGACCTTGTGTATTCGAATAAAAACTAATACCAGTTTACAGTTGAAGCATTATTTTGCATTGGAAAGAAAGTCTTGCAACACTGCGCAAATTTTTCAAAATTTTATAACTTTATTGAAATGCAATTTCAGTCTACAATGTCATGACCATTGTTGTCTATGACATGTTCCCAACGCACGGGTAATTGCTCGATGCCCTTTGCCCAGAACTCTGGCGATTGCGAAGCGAAGAAAGGGTCGACATCATTTTCGAGCTGTGCTCGATGGTCGAAGGCCTTGTCCCGCAGGTGATGGCCCGGAACTTGATGGCCCGGAACAAGACATAGTCGGAAGGGGCCAAGTCCGGAGAATACGCTGGATGGGGTAAAACTTCCCACCCCAGTTCCGAAATTGTCTGGTGAGTCATCTTCGCAGCATGTGGACGAGCCTTGTCATGCAGAGGAGAACTTTGTCTCGTTTGGGACACTCTTTTTTAATGACGCCAGCCAACTTCTGAAGTCGAGCAGCGTAGACGACGGCAGTCACTTTGGTACCGATTGGCAGGAGCTCATAGTACAACATTCCTTCTGAATCCCACCAACAGCAGAGAAGAACCTTCTTCTCGTGGAACCCTGGTTTCGGTTCGTGTGGCGGTAATTCTCCTCGTGGAAGCCACTGACTCTTGCGAGTATGGTTGGCGTAGAGGACCCAGCTCTCATCTCCAGTAACGATTTCCTTCAGAGGGTCATTTCTGTGCGGACGAAGGAGCAATGATTCGCAGACAATGACACGGCTTGTTTTGTCAGAGNAAAAAAAATGCGCGTGGTCCCACGCGGCGGACAAGCAAAAATAGGCTGGTCGTCAACGTGTTAAACCATCGAGACACCATGGAATGGTGGACGACGTTGCCCTTGAATGCAGCGCAGATGTTGTCCGCGGCGGCTCTCGCAGAGTGTCCTTGGAGGTACTCGTAGTAGACGATGGGGCGAACAGTTGCTTGTTCGATCGGAGCCATGGCTGCCAACTAATGGCAGAAGCCGCCGTATATACCCCTTGGGCAGAATCTTCGAGAACATTCCAGCATATACGAATGCAAAGCCCCGCCCATCATTCCTTTGAAAATTTGTATAAGTAGTTTTAGAAAGTGTTGGAAATTTTTTTTTCAACACAATATTTTAGCTTGAGTATGGAAATATATCATTGATAGTATACATTTTTTATTTCGCAAATATGTTTCAAGCTGGTCACATAATGTCCATATGTCCTCGGAAACACTGAACTTGAGACCAAAATTATTTTGAGGGATGGCTTTTCTTTCTTAGATTAGTACTATTGCAATGTCGGATGCCCTTACGGGAAATTCTCATGGGAATCCTATAGGATTCCCACGAGAGTCTAGGAATAAAGGTACGCTCATTCATGGTTCCTATGGAAATCGAGGAGTGTGATTTTAACTCATGTATCGCTTTACTCTTAAGTATGAGTATCACTCGGTGGAGCACACAAAGTAAAAAAAATGGTTGCATGAGAGAAGAGAAACTGTTTCTAGTCTCATCAGATCAGCTTAAATTACGAACAAGATTTCCAATGACGTTTCAAAAGCCAAAATCCTGAAACGTTCTCATTTATTGCAAAGTCTCTCACTCCCTCACTTGAGGAGAAACTACATTCAAATGTGCAATGAAAAAAATTATAAGTCTCCAAAAATCTCAGAAAATACTTCACTTTGGCAGATTGTTCATATCTTGGCAGGTTTTTGTTTGACTTAGTGCTCCTTATTTTCAGATATTGTGTTTCTATAGGCGTTTACGTCATTTAAAAGCATTTGGGGGTACGACGATTCCCTTCCATTTAAGTAAATCATATTGGTACTTCTTGGATGAATTCATACGAGCTGCGCCACAGCAGATTAGTTGATGATACCAACTCTACGCCATGAACATCGTATTTATTACCCATGTTGGACAACGGTGTTGTAATCAGTACTGACGCTGAATATATCGCTTGCCGTATCTGCTGTCTCCCATCAGTTCCTGGATGACTTGCTACTACCTGTATATTAGCCCTGGCGAAGAAGGCCGGAGATAGGGATCCCTGGAACCCATCCAATCTGTAGCTGTCTGCTCTGGAGATTGCGAAAGGAAAATGTGATTCAAAAGTGGAAACCGGAACGGCTTCCTTCTCGTAGCGTCTCTACCCTCTTGCATTGATTTTCACGCAGTACTTGATGAAACGTCAGATGCAAGCATTGTCTTTCCTATAATGACAGACCTGTATCGCAATTGAAAGAAACTAAAACAAGTAACTCTTGATCCATTTGAATGTTCTGAGAAGAGCGCCGACGAAATTCAAACACGACTGTATGTTCCTATTCATGCCGATTGGAACCCTCTTGAGAAACGCATCACTCGAAAGATACGGTCAAAAGAAGCGAAATACATACATTTTCAGGCAATTTCAGTATATTCAGTTCACAGAATGTGAATAAAAGAACATATGAAAATTTTCCAGAAGTGCACGAAGTCCAAATGAGTGAACTTGGCAACTCTAATGTTGTTAAAGGACATTGTTTCTTTCGAAGTTGAGTCCTTGCAGACGTCTTGATTCCAATTCTCTGGAATACGCCCCTGGAGCAACGTCACCGGCCCTGCCACTACATAAATACCCAAACGATGAATACACTGCATTGATCATTACAATAAAATGTTTGTTTATTGAGGCTGCCATACCTTGCAAGTAGGGCCCCCAAAATAGCCACGCCAGTTACCATTCCGACTCCCTCAGCGAATTCCTCAACCGCTTCGTCATCGTCCCCGTATTGCCTGAACGAGGGTCCAGCCTGAATTCCATTTAGTTCTGCGAGAGCCTGCAAACGAAGATAAATCAATTGTTTGCCCTCGTGCTCTCTTGAAAAAGCGATGCCCTAATCAATTGAGTCGATGGAGGTATACAATCTCGTCAACCTAAGTCTGATGAATATCTACGAAATGCGTTATAAGCACAAATTACTGGAATATAAACACTTCGAAGGAATTAAAAAAACACATTCGAAACATTCAAAATCTGCGTGAGCTTGAATATTTATAACTGGAAACCGAAACTTTTCCATTTGAACGTATTGTGATGTTAGTATAATCTAGAGAAAATCAAGGAGTTAGTCCATACTATTGGTTGTCAACATGATTAAAATCCTTCCACGATTAAGCAGAGGATCAAAATACAATTTTATCCTATTTCTATTCTTCCTTCAATGGCTTTCCTGTGGCTGTCACGAGTACAAACCTATTCAAATTTAGATTTTCCCCGGTTCTTTTATTATTAATGAAAAGCCGACGGCACATTGCACGCAATTGATATGTGGAATGGAGACTCACGAAAAAGGCTTGTTGACAGAGGACGAGGAGAAGAGCCGTTGAGAGGATCATGTTGCTCGGTCTGAAGATTTTCGATACTGTGATGATTTCTGATTCGGTGACGCTCCCGCACACATACTTATTGCATTTTGACCGTCCTTGGTTTTCACTAGCTCGGATTGGTACGGAGATATGGGACATGCCAGCTGCTTCCTGCGTCCTTCATCGCTCGCTTAAGGCTTCAAGCACGTGCATTTCCGGTGGAAACGCCACGTAAGTAAATAGGCATAATCCATTCGGGATATTTCATTGCTTAGAATGGAAAGTACGTACTAGAGGACTTCTGCAGGATGTTGAGCATGTTATTACCTCATAGAATCGTTTAGCTGTGTGGAAGGGAGTCTCTGGAAATAAATATAGGAATTTTCCGAGTTTGCAACGTTAGTTACGTGAAATTCCCTCCAAATGCAAATTACTCGGCATATGATGGACTTCGCCCAGTATATGATGCACGTATATAAGGTTAATGATGAAGTAAATCGTGGAAAATCACCACCTGGTAATGTTCGCATTGATGCGAACATTACCAGGTGATCATTGCAATGATGGTAATGTTCGCAAAAGGGAAAAAAAGGAAGATGACGTCCTGTGCAAATGTACAGGTGACTTTCATGAAATCATTCCACAATTCATATATTTTTCAAGTCATGTCCTTCGAAAATCATTCAGAATCATGAGAGGAAGAGCTATTGCTCATATCATGTACTTTCACGAAGACACCAATACATTTTCGTTTAATGTCAATGCGCCCAATGGTGATCTCAAGAACGTTTTCCGTTCCTTCACGATATTTAATACTTGGAACTAGACGTTTGTTTCATCGCAACTGTAATCATCTAATCACGACATAGAGTAGAGCCAGTACAAAAAAATCACTTCATTGTGTTTGTTTTCAAAAGTTTTTTGAACTAGGAAAACTGTCCGTGTAGTGGAAGGAAATGCATTTTTTTTAGTTTGTAACGGATTAAAGCAGGAAAAATCTGAAGGAGAAGAAATCTGCAGGAGGAGAAATATGCCGGAGGAAAATACATTGAATCTCATCAGCGGACGCACGTGATCTCCACGCCGAGGTAAACGCTGATTGCCAGATGCAACCTTATTTTTGCCCGCTCATTCGCCATATGTGAGAAGGAAGTGCGCTTTTGACCTCCCGAAACTCATGGAACGCAAATGTTTAGCTCCTGAAGGTCTCTACATGTGCAACATCCCGCGACGGTTCAGTCCTTGAACGATCTGGACACAAACAGGGGTATCTGGCTTCGCAGAACTGCGAAGGTATTACGTTTGTGCCAAACGTATCTAAATCGGGAAGCTTTTTCGTTTTCCTTGTGCTCCTCGACCTCACATTTCCAGTGGGTCGTGCAAATTCATGGAGACTTCCTTTGTAGATGGGATTGTAGATGGTTCGAGCCATCTTATATATATAGACTAACGTGTGCGACCGAATGAGTGAGCGACTGACGTTAATTCTAGCAATGTTCTATTATATATAAAGTATAAACATGAGGCTTGGCACACATGTAACTTTTTGGGGGTTCAGGAAAATCCGACCTTGGAGGTACTTGCCCTTAGGGCACATATTTTAATGGGAAATATTTTCAAATATTTTTTCCTTCATTCAAGCGGAGAGACATGGAAATCTGAGACTTGGCATGAAATTGTCTAAGACACTAAGATCAGGAAAAATATCAAATTTCTGACGTTTTGAAATATTTATTTTGTCCTAGAGAATTCATCAGAAATAGAGATACTAATATGATGCTGAGTTCAGAGAAATATCAGTTCTTGCGATGCATGCCCTCAGCGCATAGCTATTGCCTTGGTAGAGTTTTCCAAAAATATTATTTCACCAGAGAAAAGGATAATTGTATAAGTTAAAAACTCGGTGGGCATTTCGTTCTGTGAGTGCAGAGCAGAGATTTTTCTGAGAATGCAGAGATTTTTCAGTAAAAAAAAATGGTAGCTTTTAGGTAAAACACCTTTGGGCACAATAATTTTTAAAAGGCGGAATTTCCGAATTTTTTTTGATCCAATAAAACGAAGAGCAATAAGAAGTTGAAACCTAGCGTAGAAGTACCAAATAGATAGCTGAATAAAGGAAACGTCCTACTTCTGAAATATGTACCCTCAGGGCAGATTATGGAAAGGAAGTATTTCAAAGTTTGCTTATCGCTATGACAAAGTGGGACGTGTATAGACATTTCACACAATAGATCACCGGAGAAATGATTTAGATAAAAATTTTTGGCAAGTTATTTGCCAATTCCAAAATGACTTAATGATCAAATGACGATCGTAGGTCACGGAGCGCAGAAGACGCGACCATAGCGAGTTTGTTGCCTGAAGGTCAAACAAACTCGCTAGTAGTATTATAGAAAAATATATAGTTTGATAAGTTAGATAAGTTAGTCTACCATGTGATGAGTCAGTCTGCCGCTGTCAATTCATTTATTGGCATTTTCATTTATTGGCAACTTCAGATTGCATGTTTCCTAATGAAGTCGGCACTTGGCACATTCGTAATGAAATTGAGCGATTGGAACTTTTTTCGAAATAAAAAAAAAAACCTTCAGGAAAGTTTCTCTTGAATGGTTGAATCGATTCCGAATTTGTTTCCGTTCAGGTGAATCTGAATTTTTCCCGCCTCATCAAACAGCGATGATATAATGTCGACATTATGTCCAGAGTATGTCACATTAGCTCATATCTCCGTATCTCATGTTCCCCTGACATACAGTACTATCCCCTTCCTTATATCGCTCAATTCAATCTCCTTTGTTTTCTCTTTACAAGTATTTGTTTTGCGTATCAAGTTTTTCCTTGACTTTTCTTGGATGGAGATTACTAAAAATAATGTTGTCTCGCAGATGAGGAAATTTTCGGAATTTCCTGCATCTGTCGGATTTTGGTAGCCCCAAAATCGCCCAGAATAGTTTGCCTCAAGCATACGCAATCTCCCACTGAACACGAAGTCAGGTAACTTAATTTCCAAGCAACTTTTCATCGGCTGGCAGTCGAGTTCATCGCGACTATGACGACGAAGGCTGGACCAAGAGGTTTCTGCTTTCGAAACCCAAATGCGCGATTCGCTATCAAGTGTTATTTAAAATGTTTTCCTCTCGGTTGAAAAGAGTCTCTGGGCATTTCAAGTTTCTTTCACCGAGTAAGAAGCTTAATTGTCACATCTCACCTTTCATGGTGTATTGGACATTCTTCGTGCATTAATTTCAATGACGAACTCAGCGTTACCCTGCTTGATTCGTCTCTGCACAGAATAACGGTGGGCACTAGCACCACCTTTTCGAGGGTGACAGGTGAGAATAATGCGACGCGTTCTTGGTGGAACGCCTCACTTCAATCATTTGTATGAGGCGCGTCCCCTTAATTTTGAGGCTTAATTGCTGCTTAAATTTCTGTTTTCATTCCACGCCCATGAAAATCACATGAACATCATTTCATGGTACAATTCTTCGGGTTTGTGTGCCAAATTTAATCAAGATTGCTGAACTCATTTGTGGTCGTGCTTTTTCCCGATGAAAAAGAAATGAAGTGCAGAACGAAATGCGGATAGAATATGGTCTTTCGGTTTACAACCCTCCAAATTCTTACTAAACACGTGAGAATCATTCAGGAAGGGCGTGTGCTTTTTTTAAAGTTTAAATCTGAATGCAGTGAACCTTCGATGTGGCCGCTATAGTGGCAAAATCAGCGACCGCCGACAAAGACGTTCTTTTGGAGTAGACGCTTGTACCATTTAAGAATTTGGTGCTTTCTATTAATCCATGTTCGAAATCCTGCCTGCGACATTTTATTCGTGCACATGTGTTAAAGTAACCGGGGAGAAAGGTCACATTTAGGAATGGCAATCTAGGTTTTAATGTACACTTCGTTACTTTTAGATTGACAGAATTTGTTACCATACAGTCCGTTACATGCTGTCCAATGATGTTTCCCTGATTTCCCCTATCTGGCACCCTTGTGTGACGCACTACGCGATCCTTGATCAAAGAAAGCAGTATCTGCGTGTTCTAAGAGTTCCTTGGGACCGGGGATAATTATTCATTGTCACTTTTCCCAAGAGAACGGGTGCAACGAATTTAAATTACGGACGCTATAGGAATACGACACAGATAATTCCGCAGACGCTTCCCTATATCTGTTTCACTTTCCCATAGAAATGGAGTACTTGGAAACAAGTACACACATGTAACCGGAAAAAAATGGAAGCCCAATAACAACTGAAGAGATTGTAGTTTTATTCTAAATCAATCAGTATGAGGAAAATCTAGTGAAGGTTAAAAACACAGTCGCGTACCGACCCAGATCCACAGCCTTGCGCCATCCTTAAATGGAGGCCATTCCGATACACCAGACAGTATTTTTATTTTGGCACATAACGAAGCCCTCTGCGACAAGCGAGGAATGCAGTAACTTCCTGTCAGGGGAACCCCTGGCATCTCCAGGCCTCTGCATGTGCGACTTTCTGACAAGAGTCGGTCCTTGAACGACTTTGATATAAATACCTTGATCTTGATTTGTAGAACAGACCACACCCCGGATGAAAGTGGAACAAGACAAACTCGAGAAATTCTTTGTTTGACATTTGCAGGTGGAGATGGATGCGGACGCAATGCTTGGGCCTCGGAATCATCGTGGGAGAGGGAACAACATGTCATTTCAAATATTCCCCTAGCAAACTTCCAAGCCATAACTTCATGATGTTGAGTTCAGTGCAGATTTCTCAACGAAACCTCTTCCGTAAAACTCAATCTCCAATTGTAAAGAGTTTCTCGATTCCCCTCGATTCCCCTCGATTCCACACTTGGGAGATGATGAGAGAGCAGGAGTTCCTAACCCAAGTAAGTTCTGGCTTGACCGGGTTACTCTTTTCCTATCTTCGATTGTGGGTGTCCTAAATGATCACCCTCTTATTTCCATCTTTACCACTTGAATTGAGAAAGTGACATGACAAATCTCTTCATTCGTGTCCAAGGTGCTTGAAAGGAATCTTAGGATAGGCTGATTGTTTTGTTCGAAGTTATTAATCGGGTTTAGCATTCTTCTATTCGATTCACTTTCGGAAGAGCTTTTTTTGCTTTAGTTTTAGTTACTTTTTTCATTATCGTACTTTTCCCAATAAGTTTTTTTTTCCTTTATATGTCCCGAGAAAGTTTTGAATGTACATTTCTCGTCACTTTGCAAAAGCCTGTGTTTCTCAATTCTTTTCGAAATTGGATTGCTTGAACCAGGTTTCCTGAAGAGTTGATGTAAATTATAATCGAAGTTGGCTCAACCGTCGAGGTTGACCCCCGCGTCCTTCATGTTTCACGCCAGGTTTCAAGCACGCGTTGTGGAATTCATGGCGAAAACAACAAGGGAGTCATATTTCCCTCCCAGGCAGAGGAATGACGAAACTATTTCTGGAAGTCTCATTTCTCTTTATGCCATATGAATATATGTAGCCCTCTATTGATGAAATATGACTCGAAACGACCGTCATCTTCATTACAAGTTAGATTACTTATTTTGACAAATATTTCGCTCTCATTTATTTTGAGAGAAGGAATCCTGTTGAGTGATGAAGCGAAAATACATCAGTGTATATTACACAGGCCAAAAGTGCTTGCATGCTCATGAAAACATATTTTTTGTTTTGTTTTCATGTTAAAAGAGCATCATCATTCAGTATAGGCTTTAATACGGTGGGAAATACGATAACTGACCATTTCGCAAATGCAATAAATGCTTCCTTTACGAAGCATTTCCCTTAAATTCCTGTCATCATTTCAACTGCATATTTGCATCGTCGGCCTCGAATAAATCCACATATAAGGCAAATAAGAGAACAATCCATCATGATTCGCTCAGCATATTCCCGACAGTGGGAAAAAGTGATACCACTAGCATTTCTGTCGGTAACGCGGCAGCGCACATCCTGAGAGATAAAGGACTCGCAGGTGCAAATTGTTGAAGCCGCGACGTAAATACAGATGATGTCTGTGAGCAAGGAGCGGCACGGCCTTCCAGTAGCATGTTTTGGCGGCAGGTGGTGTTTCCTTGATGGGCGACTTCGCACAACTGCTTATCATCCAGGACGCTTGCAGGCGATAAGGGCACTTGAGGTAGCGCGAATGAAGCGGTTAGAAATCGTGGCAGCATCCAGGCGACTTCGGAACAGCCGAGAATCATGATCCTCTCAACCTCTCTTTTCATCATCCTCAGTCGACTGGCCTTTTTTGTGAGTTCTTATATTTTGTCATATTTATTCCGAACACGATGCACGTTGCACTTTTCCTGAAGCACACGTCCATGGTAAGTCCTTTCCGAATCATCTACCCTGGCCAGCTATTTGGGCAATTCGTTCGTAAGCCAATGAATATATTTGCAATTTTTTCATCTTAAAACTCCAAATTAACTTGAAACTTTGAGAATTATAAAGGGGCAGATGCAATATCGAATCCCCTTGGTTTCCGCTGGCATCAGGATTAACATTCCCTCTATCAAACTGTTGATAAATTCATCATAACAACCTTGTCTACTGTAATTTAAATGCTCATGGTGAGACGTATAACTTAAACAAAAATAGCGAAATATTTATTCTGTATATTTTCCTTTGGGGAAGCTTAGCACGCTATCCATTGTTGAGACAATCAGCGAAATTAGATGAACAATATATAAAAGCATGATACGAACAAAAACTCGTTCCTGCATGACAAAGCCATGTCGATAGAGAACATTGGCGAAAAAAAAAATATTTTTCCTCTGAGGCTCTTGTGGAACCAACGGGTGTTCAGACGGAACCCAATCTTCGGTATTATGGAAATTATGGAGAAGCAGCCCCGGAGGGAGAGGCTCTGGGAAACGGAGAGGAAGCCAGCGAGGCTCTCTATATGGCGTTACTTGGCATGTAAGGCGGATTTCGAGACTGTCTCATTAACCGAATGTTGCTGTGAAGATCTGGGCAGGGCATTAATTATTTGCCTAATCACTCTATAGATCGGACAACGCGGCTTCCGGGGCACCAGTATCAAGGGAAATTCCGGTCATCGGGTCATTCCATGTTTAATTAATGCAACATTTACCTGATCCCCTCCGATTTCCATTAAATTTGGGGAGCTCGTAGTAGCTATTGAAATATTATCCCCTGCCAAATTGGAATTCCCTAGAACAAGTATTTTCTGAGGTGAAGCGACATGAAAGTTGCAAACGTTGGATCAAGTCATCACATATCAATTTAGTTCTAATTTATATAGAGAGCTGATATTAAGGTCATTTCAAAGGTCTCTTCGTCCCCTTTTAAAGGATATGTCACTCATGAAGTTGAAATGAAACCAAAGGTCAACCGTGAAAGAGTCTCACTTTTGACCTTTACTTCCAGAAAAATGTCGTTTTTAGTTTATTCAAGAAATGTATATACAATTCCTAACTTATTGTTCATAAATAGCCTACTTTTTAAATGTAATGTGTCACATACAACAGAATAACAGCAGGTACCCACATTTTTCCATATAATAGCCGAAAATAAAATAATACTCTGTTTCAGTATGCTGACAAGAAGACCTTAAAAAATTGCGAAAGTAAAATTAAAACTGGACTAAGTCGAAGGAAAATCTTTTTTTTTCATGGCTGGATCTTGCTAGGTGCAAACTTACTCCGGAAGGCTGTGACTCTTATATAGAAACAGATGACAAGGAAGACGCCTAGGCAGGAACTTCTTCCGTCAATGGGATGAAAAAATTACCTTTTCAGTGCCGGGAATCGTGCGAGATTGTGCAAATCTTTCTTCCTGAAAATTCGCCTATCTCCTGCAGCCTTCTAAGCTGCAATACCTGAAGCAAATAGCCAGGACCCATCTCACATGGCAATTCGAACATTTCGTGAGGCGCCATTTTCCGTTGGTCGAACGATCGTTTGAGAATGGCTCTTGCAGCTAACCTTTTCACTGACCCTGCAACTCAGTCACACTCCTTTTCCGTGGCAGATGGCTGAGAAGCGCCAATCAACTGAAAAGCCATGGTCGGTCTCAATATGATATGAATTGGCGGATATTTTCCGATTTGTATAGTGCAAAGCAGATTCATCAGAGAATTAGGTTATTTTTCTGTGGAAGAGAACCCAATTAGGAAACTGATGAGGCTCCTCTGAAATAGATAGACATCAACCTTATCAAGATGAGCACTGTCTGATTGGACGTAGCTCAGCTTGGAATTTCCTAGCTTGGAATTTCCCGAGGTCCATATAATGTGCCACAAATGGATGGATGGTTGCTTGTGCGTCTTTCCAATGAAAATAATGCGCTGCTTTCCGTAGAATGAAATAATAATTATCTGAGAAGTCGCAGATTACCAAAAATTCCTTAAATTGCAACCTTGATTTCACCTTTGAAAAGATTATTGTTTGCTTGCAATGAATGAATGTCAGGAGAACTAGGTTCTCACAGAATCCCGGAAAATCCCCAGAGGGCTTGTTGGGAGTCTCGAGGCTGGATCAATCAACGGATATCCCACTGTCGATAGTTTGTGTTGTCCATCATATTGTGATCCATTTACGATCTCAGGCTTTTCGTTCAGACCTCATATACAAGGCACGAACGGCATCCTCTGCAATGGTTGAGGAAGGTTGCAGGTGATCCTTGCCAGACAGCGTTTGAATTCAGTTGGAAATAATATATTAGCAGTCATATCAGTAATATAACCGTCCATTATCATGAGCTTCACGTCTTGATGGGTTGCACAGACGCACACTGCATTCGTACCATTCGTTCCAGCTTAGACGACTTGCTTTGGAGAAAGTCCTGTGAATTTGGGGAAGCCAATCGCTTGAGAGGGGAACCCATCTTTGAACATGTGATACAACAGCTTCAAATTGCTCAAGACTAGCATTTTTTTTGGACATGAATCCGTTTAACAATGCATTTCACAGAAACGAAATCTTTTTTTCCGACTCACTTCGTCAGTTTCGTTGCAGTTCCTGTCGACATCGCCCGTTTCCGCTGTGAAACTCTTCCTGGTTTAAGATTTGGTGTGGGCATGATCTCTCTCTGTTTCACAAGTTCTTCCGCTCTACGAACCATGAAATTAGATGCCCTAAACTTGTGTTGGGTTTTCCTAACGCTCCATCTTTGTGGATAAGCCGTCAATACTTTTACCTTCTTCCTTCTCTCTGTGGACGCTCGGAAATTATCCTTCAGATGACTGGCTTGTTTGGCATAGTTGTCGTCTGATTCCACATTAAGTAAGTTTCTCTTCGGAACGCCCTCAACCTTCTCCAACTTCTCTTCATATTTGGGTTGTGTAAGTTTCTTCGTTCCAATAGGGCTCTCCAATGGAATGCAGACTCAGGTTGACTAATTCTAGCCTCCTATCTTGCTCAAGGAAGACTTCGTCATCAACCACGTCAATGTTGCTTCTTTGACCAGGCTCTCGTTGATTTGACGTGGATGCTGATGTGTTCGACTCAGTTCTTGGGAACAACGGCATTTGGGCAATTTATTTCAGCAACCGTGGCGAATATTGGCTCCATATTGCAGAGAAAGGAGTTTGCCTCACATACATATTGATAGAAAGACTGACCTACGATTGTTCTACTTAGACGAATGTTTGGCTTTGCTAAACGAGTAGCAACGGGAAGTTGTCCACTGGGATCGATGCAACTCACTGATCTCCCAATCATGGAGAATGGGCAAGAATAGCACGGAACTTCACAAGTCGATGCATAGCAACTTAGACACTGCGACACAAACAAGTATACTGAGGTACTATACTGAGGTAGTCATTGCATAATCTTGCGGAATATGCACTTTTTGGTATTTCCTATCAAGATCCTGGAGCTTCACGATCCCTTAAAAACTTTCCAGAACGTTCGTTACTTTTCTGGAATCTTAAAGTACTTTAATAACTTCTTGGAACCTTCGTGAGCTTTATTAACTTTCTGGGGCAATCCTGGTAGTTCTTACTACTAAGAATTAAATATATACTAGCGGCCTGCGGCCGCTACGCTGGCCGTCTAGTATGTGGAAATTTGAATCGTCTATTGTGAGGATAACTTCTTCTTGACAATCCTCTTTTCATTGCATTACCCATTCAGAACTGAACCGCTTCATTACATTTATACACATTTAACTTACAGTACACAGGGAGATTCTGCTCCTAAACACCATCATCATNTTCGTAGCACCCTTTGCTTGACATAGATAAGTATGAAGCCTATGGAAATAATACGATGAGCCAAAGCCTATGGCTCAGTCTGATATAGCCCAATGGACCTGGTGCTAAGTGCGATGGATGACCAAGCCTCTGGCCTAAAATAGCATAGCCCCATAGATCTGACGCTTTGAGTGGTGGATGGAGTAGCCCATGGCCTGAAATGATCTAGTCTTGTAGGCCTCGCGCGTTGCGGTGACAGCCACCACCACAACTTCTTCCCAGCACATTCAATACTCTTGCATCACCGATTAGGTCATGGGTTATTAGCATTAGCTTATGGTGCAGGTACCACTGATTCTGAAACAGTACGGGCCGTTTCGAAGAATTTGTTCGACTTCGGCATAGAGGGAATTTAGCGCATGTGCAACAGAATACTAACGAATAATTCCTGAAATTACCTCGCCTCCACATTAGCACCAGTGAACAATAGAGTGAGCGTTAAGTGTGAGTTGCAGCAGAAACACTTCCGTTGTGGCAGCAATGTGAAACAAATGTCCCCTCCCTACAGCAAAATGTGCAGCCTGACAGTGCTCGCTGCACAAACGACTGTAGTAATTTGAGATGACATGGAGAGGCCTGACAAAATGTCCCGAGTTCCGTGGTAGCACACCTGACTGGCAAGTAAGAGGTCCGGGTTCAATTCCTGGCAGCCCACAGACTTTCGACACTTGAGTGCTGCGTTCCTTACATCAAGTTGCCCAGCAGGCTCCATGGCTCTCCTAATCCTAAGCTCAGCATTTGCTCCCTCTCTTGCTGTTCAACCTTACACTCTCTACGTGCAACTGGGTACTGTTTGTCAGTCATTCTATCTAGCACCTCCTAAAGCATCGATTTAGGCACTTCGCACCGCAAATGCAGTGGCAAACGTTGTTTCCGCGCCAGCACCAATCGTTTATTATCTGCAGTGGCTGCCTCATCGCCGTCCTGTGGGACCCCTTTCAACATTTTTTTTCACGTTCAACCTCACTTCGCAAATATCGCGACCATCTTGATCTTGATGGGAGGAGCGGTCCGTTTGCGCGAGGTATGAAACAAAGAATTTACGTTATTATTTTGACTTCATCAATCATGAGAACTCAAATAAAACGACCATGACATGAAACGCAAGCAGAACACTATTGCATGGAAGCGATATCCCGAACCGCCACGCCTGATCTAACGGGAAAAAAAATAAATACAGGAAAAAAAAACGATCTAAGAATATTCAGATGGAGAACTTGCAGTCGATCAGTGAAAACGTGACACGCATTCAGTTCTTACCACCCTTTTATTGATACAGCTAAGTATGAAGCCTATGACTCAGACTGATATAGCTCAATGGACCTGGCGCTAAAAGCGTTGGATGGCCAAGCCTATGGGTTAGAATAACATTCTCTGAAGGACTTGGCGCTGTGAGAGTATGAATGCCCTAGCCTTTGGCCTGAAGTGACATAGTCATGTAGGCCTCGCGCGTATGGGTGGCGACCCCCACCACCACCACCACCACACCTCTCGGGCTCTTCGAATTAAAGAATAAGATGTCCTGGAAAGGCGTAGCCTTGTAGGCCTGGCGCTTTAGGCCGTGGATGGCGTGGCCTATGATCCAGAAGGGGATTGCATTGTAGGCCTGCGCGTTTGGGGGTGTCAGCCACGACCACCACCGCAACTTTTGACCTCTTCGAATTAAAGTATAGGATTCGTTCAACTTTGCCCAAACTAGATGAATGAAGAAGTTTCTTTTGCAGCCTCACAGGACTTTTGGTAACATACTGCTACATTAATGTTTGCATCTTCTGATCCCAGGCTATTCCCCTAATGAAAATTGTTTGTATTAATGTAGAAGAAATAGAAAATTGTATATGATTTTTATCTTTTCATAATGAAAACGGACCTGTGTCTGTAATTGTAGGTCAAAAGCCCTTTGCCCGATGATGTTTGTCTTCAAGTAAACTTTATTAGTGATTTATCTTTCGAAAAAGGGTGAAGAGACATTTGAAATGACACCAATTTCAGATGTGTATATGCATTAGGTAAAACATACCGACAACTTGAGTGGTGACTACGAAAAACGGGCTTTTCTTGAACTTTCATGTTGCTGCGCCTCAGAAAGACCATGATCTAGGGAACTACTATTTGACATCGAAAGTTTTTTAATTGGCTCTACGAGCTTACCAAACATCATGGGAATCGGGATTGGGGGAGGGGGGGAAGTCAGGTACATATTGTTGATTTGATGTAGAAATAACATTTCTTGGATGGTCTCGAGGTCGCAGAAGAGGCTGCCCTGGAGGTACTACTTCCCAGGTAGGACAGATCTTATGGTTACCTCACTCTTCCAAAGTTCATGCGATGATCTAGCTGGGACATTTCTGGTTTGCATAGCACTCAAACAGGTCAGGCAGCCTTTCTCCAAAGGTATCTCCTCCAAGGCTTTTGGACTCCAGGGGTCCTAGGAGGTGGTGATGGCATCGACTGCAACGGCAATATTCTAAATAGGACGAAGACCTGGAATTCATAAGCCTATTCTATTTCTGAAGTAAATATGTAACTATTTTCTATTCCTGGCCTCAATGTATTTTTTCATTTTAACTTGTAAATGTAATAAATGGAATGTTTCACATCCTACGATTTTCTTTCGTAATACCTTCATCCTCTTTCTTCAATCGTTGGAGCTGTTTAATGAACGAGTACCACAAGTAACCCAAGTTGACATTTCCGTGTTACGCAATGACTTTGAAAATGTTTACTCGTTACAAGCTACACCTGAAGTTATGTATTGACGTTTTTGAAAAGGTTTAGAGGTTTCCTTTGAATATGGGTGCTCTGGAAGACTCACTCTAATCCCTCCCTCCCATAAATATTGCAACTGCATGATGCTGGGGTTATCACAATACATAAGTAATGGGACCACATCGCAGTATGTCTAAAACCTACACGGAGTTGGCTACTCCACTGCCCTTTCTTTATCACGTTTTCCATCAATAACTGCTAGCTAACAATGGCCCGGAGACAGACCACTGTCGTCCCAATTCCAAAAAGCACCCGCCAAAAAGCCATCACACATACTCTTCCTATATCTCTTTTGCATGGGTAGGAAAAACCAAAGAAATTGGAACTATTTTTCATTTCGCAAAAAACGGGGTGGAGAGACAAACCCCACATATATGTCTTCTTTTTTTTTCCAATCTCCATGGAAAAAGATGAGGAAAAAATTAAGGGAAATACAAGAAATAAATTATCTGCAGTGAATTAAAAATGCTATTATAGGTAAGGATTGCACGGACCATTTCCGTGAAGTTTAGCAGACTTCATCATATTTCCTAACAAATTTTTAAATACAAAAGTCAAGGGAAGAAGTGGTAAAAGTCAATGTTTTGCCTGCCATTCGGTTGCTTTTGAAAACAAGGCAGTAACTGTAACTCTCAAGGCAGCGATGGCCTCTCCAGAGACATCCATATACACTCTATGGTCTGCACTAAATAAGATACCCCGAGGCAGGCGAACCAGGCGATCGCCTGGAGCGAGGCGGAGGGAAGGGGGGGGGGGGGCTTGATCCTGCCCTCCCCTGCCGGGTCCCGAATTTCCTAACACCTCCTACCCAATGACCATCCTGGATCAAATGAGGACACCATGCAATGCTTTGTCGGACTGGGATCAGAGGCATGGCCGTGCATAAAGGACAGACAGACACACTAACATTCGGAAATGTAGTGAAGATAAAATGAAAAGAAGCAGAAGGCTCATACTGCTGGCCATTTCGCACAGGTGTGACATGCGTTCGCTATCGCGAAACTAATGAAACATCATTCTATTGACCACTCTCAATTCCAAGAAAATACACACGATACTGAGGTATTCATGATTTCAAGTGGCTTAAATTTTCTCTGAATTATGCAGTCCATTATTATTATCACAAGACTGTCTTATATGTGGGCGCTGGATAAATGCACATGGCCGGGCGTGTCGTTACGCAATAAGGTGCCGAAAATGAAAATTTCTCCCATTATCACTCTATGAAGTTTTCTGTACGAAAGAAGCTCGTACTATGAGGTATTCTTTTTCTTAAGCCACCCAAGAATCCCAGTTTAATTTATTTTTCTTCTCATGGTGACGGGATGTGTACTTTCACAATTCCATCATTAAGAAAACCCAAGCGCAGTCAATGGTGAAAGCCAATCTTTTTATTTTGGCTCTCACCGTGCAACCAGATGATCAAGTGCTCATTCTCGCCTGAGCCATTCTGCAAGCAAAATTCGCCTCCAATCGGGTTCCGATCGATAGACTTCGATGAACGTGAAAGAAATTTAGCCCAAAAGAAATTTTAGTCCTTATTGCCGGTCAGGTGTGCTACCACTAGAAGCCTTGAAGCGAGACCCCGTCGTGCTAACCTCGAACGCTTGGGTATTGCTTGATGAATGGTGGATGGTTTCTACCTCCGCCAGGAAGCCGATCGGCTCGGTAAAATCGATCTGAGTCACGCATATTTGGTCGGTTGACAATTAACAAGACCCACATATTTATGCGGATAATATTACCATGTAATTTAGCGAGTAAACCGACTAATTTTGATTCATTTCACTGACACATTACTGGAACGAGTTGAACGTCAGTTGCACCAGATTCCAGATACAATCTTGCTGGAAAATGAACGAGACAGATGCAGCGATGACGAACGACATAAACAATTTTTTCTTATAAATTCAGTTTTCTCGACTCATGACATATGAGCAAAAACGTGGAAGAACGTTTCAGAACTGTTTCACAAACGGATGAGATGACCGCTTCAGCGAAGACCCCTTGGGGGACTCCCGGTGCCAAAAGAAAGCACCTTGACCGGCGGGATGAACGAATCGACATCCTCTTCCTTGTTGCAGTCCCGAAGTATTGAATATGTTCTGCCTCCCTTGTAGAGCCCGGGCGATCGCCTCTCCGACTCCATCCGTGATTCCCTCGTCCAGTCCCTCTCTGATGAACTTCAGGCCCTGCTCTGTCTCGTCTACTGTATATAATAATACCGTTGTCTGTTTGTCCTGGAACTCCTCCTCTCCCGCTTATCGGATCAAAACGAATAGGGTATCCATGGAAAGCTTCCAACCTCGGAAAGTAACTGATCTCATTTTCGTCACCTTGCAACTTAAAGTCGAGGAGCTACACCTACAGTCGCGAAAAGGGGTGGGGCTAATCCAGTTGCTCCGATCCACAGCATTGGATCATCCTTGAATGGAGGTCATTGCTTCACGCCAGGCGCGACCTTCTTTTTCGCATGGATCGAAGTCACCTGCGAGAAGCAAGGACGGCAGGAATTTCTTCGTCACGCGGATCTCTCATATTTGAAGGCTTGACTCTTCAATGACCTGCTCGTGATTGCCTGGGTCTTAATCGATCTAGCTCGGAGTGAGTTTGGAACAAGAGAAAATGATGAAACATTTCGTTCTTCTCGGTCTGACGGGCTTCACAGTCGATGTGAGTCCAGTCAATTGTGTAATTTTCAGTGACAAACCAGAAATATCCGACATGAAGAGAGCTGCAGTCACCTGTGGGACAGGCATCTGACAATAATGGTTCCACTTTGGCCTCTGTACGTGTCAAATAAATGCCGTTAAATGGAAGGTGACAACGTTACGTCCGCCCATGCATCTCACAGTCGACCTATAATACATGAAGTCAAACGAAATTTAGTTCGCTTGAGGAAGTGATCGTTGAAAAGCAAACGTAGGTTAAAGGAGTCGAAGGGCGACCGCGAGGTGCATGGTTGCCAAATGTTACCAAACCTTGGCAGGCCATGCTTCTGTATTCAGTCGGGCTGCTCCTGCACTCTGCCAATGCCCGTTTTAAACTCCATGAATCGCTGGAATTTTGGTAATTCCTATTCCCAATCGCTCTTTTCTGCCATAAGCCTAAACTGAAGTATTGGACCCGCATTTTTTAATTAAAAAGAAGTCTTGGAACGACTCGATAGAGCTGATTGATTCCTCTGAGAACTTATTGTGCCTGCTGTGTCAGGGCTGCTTTACTAAGAGTTCGTATTTAAAAGAATGCTGGGTCGGAAAATCTGGAAAAATCCAATAGGAGTGAATGGTGACTGAGAAGTCATGAGCCCAACAAGTACGGTTCCCAATTGCAGCAAGCAAACCAATACTTTTTCTTTTGGGTGCGCCATCTCCAATTATTAGCTCAGTGGCACTCCCATAGCCATAGGAACAAATACACGCAGCGTGGCATTAGGCTATCAACGTTCGAAAACGTGCGCAGCGGATTGCGATGTGAGTAGCGCGAGGCCAAGAATAAACGCCCACACGCCCCAAGCAATCGAATCCATTGATATTTGCCATAAGTGAACATAAAGGGCCTCATCGCAAGATGCTAAAATCCGAACTACTATTCCGATTTCGATGCGGATTGCGGCTAATCCCAATAGAATA